>JANHAO010010557.1:0-17633 GCA_026873985.1 Saraca asoca
CGAGTTTTCACCCAAGAGCCTGGGCCTTCCATTAGAACCATATTCTGATCCTGTAACATTTGTTTGTTATCAATGGTGATTAGCCGTATCAATTGTTGTATGCTGAATCAATGTGAACTGCCGATTAGCCGAGCATTGTCTAGACAAAGAGTTCTCGCTTCGTCATTGCAAGGATTCATATGGGGGTCAGAGCGCAAGGCCTACCCCGTTGATACATCCATTGCAAGGATTCATCCGGGGGTCAGAGCGCAAGGCCTACCCCATCGATACATCCATTGCAAGGATTCATCCGGGGGTCAGAGTGCAAGGCCTACCCCGTCAATACATCCGAAGTGAGCCATATTTCATGAAATGCGATCCGGAGAACAAACTCCTCGACAGCGAAACAACAGGCTCGTTATGTGTGACCTTGTTATGTGACAAGCCATCGTCTTAACAAAAACAAAAAACCTGTCTGGGGATAAGACAACTCCAGAGCATACCTCGCAGTCGAGGGTTAGACAGTCCAGAGCCTACCTTGCAACCGAGGGTGAGACGGCCCGCGAGCTTACCCCAATAGCATTTTCGAACTAAACGATGGATGGCCATCTCGCCACATAGCAGGAATGCCATTATGAACTAGTCGCAGCTCTCGTGCAACACATTCACAGTCAGCATACAGCCAGAGAATCATGGTTCGTACACCAGATTTCTCATCAGTCGTAGCTCACATGCGACCTCTCTCTCTCTCTCACCCACAACAGATTGAGCAGTCAGAAAAATAAAGTGCAATCGATTGGCCAAAAAGTGAAATTTTATTGATCATCAAAAGTTTATATACAGCGATGCGTGAAGCATCCCATTACAGCATTTGAAAGAAAGAAAGCTCATACAACAAAAAGACCTCGTCCAAGCAAGGCAAAATTATATCAAGAGAAAAAGTGCAGAAACAAAGGCAAGAAGCTCAACGACCCGGCATAACCATTCCTACAAGAAGAGCAGAAGGCCAGTCAACGAGCTCGCGCCTACAGGAAGGACAACTACTGCCAAGCTGCTCCTGCTTATATTCCTCTTGTACGTCCCCTTGACCCAGACTCAGAGCAAATCAAAAAGTCGTAAAAGCTGGCTGGCCAAGTAGCAGCACCACAAGCGACGACCGGAGGAGATGGCCCAAAATCAGCACAAGATCCCCCAGGAGCCCTCCAAGCGGATCCTACGATGGAGCCACATGCAACAGGCTATCCATGCCTCCCGGCACGCTACAATAGGCCATCCATGTCTCAACAAGTTTCGCCAGAAGCTAAGACACCAAAACTCAAGGGACTCATCAGTCTCTTCCATTGAACTTCTCTAAGGCGAAAGAGAGAATGCCTCAGGCAATAAAAAGACCCGCTCGGCCCTTTGAAGAATCCAGAAGGTATCTGACCTAATCTTCATCCAACGGCCCGAAACAAGCGGCAAAACCACGCCGACGGCCAAAAATGGCAAATAGAAGAAAGCATGGCCTAAAGCAGAATGGAAAGATATCTGACATGACACTTCGGTCAAGGGAGGACACTGACTGAAAATATGAATCAAGCTTCAGAAACTTACAACTCTCGATCCGCAAAGCAAATCGAGAGTTGGGGGGCTCATGTTATATGCAAAAAATGACCTCGAGAGCTCGTAGCCATGGGCACGCCAAAGGCGCTCAGCAAGTTTCGCTTCGCCTATCAGAAAATGACACAGCGAAGCAGTTCCGACACCATCCCGTGAAGCAAGCCTCGCCTCGCGATGCAGCAAGGTCATTCAGATACATCCCCAGAAATGACCCTCGCCTCGTGAGGCAGCGACGCAACGAGAAGATCATAAAACCAGCTCATTAAGCAGCCGATCACCCTACTTGAGCCTGCTACCTCACTATAACAGCACCAAGCTCACTACAGCAGGTCCCCATGACGCCCCAGAGCCAACAATTCCCGCTCGGGATGCCCAGCACCTCGCTTGGCACAGCAGCAGTAAGCAACGGACGCAGACAGACACAAGTCTACAGCCGACCAAGGGGGCCCACCCCACAGCCTACAATCTGCAATAGCCAAATTGTAGCCTTTTATTGTCTTTTCCATTTATAGTTTGATATAACACAACTGTAGTTTGTAATTAATGCATGTAACTTTTCCTTCCTCTATAAATAAGATTGCATTGTTAAAAGAGAAAAGAGAGAGAAGGCCAAACTCTATAAGCAGAAATTCTGCTAAAATCATTTCTTAATACATTAATAAAATCTCCGCCGTGGACGTAGGGTCCAGTACCTACCACCTGGATTTAGTCAAATCACGTTAAATTCACTATCTCTCCATCCCCTCTTCCTCTCGGCCTATCTTCTTCTACACTTCGGAAGCAGTATTGGATCCCTGAACTCCTCCCGTTGGCCGGAATCTGGAGCTCTCCGCACAAGCCAAATTCCGACATTAGCATATATAATATCGTTTCTTGGGAGTTTCTTTACCATCATCACAGTAATTTTATTATTTGAGGTCATCCACTGCAAGAAAAAACAAATTTTAGGATGGAATTTTTTCCGTCCAATTAGAGGCGGAATTGCGATAGAAATTTGTTAATTTAGAAAAAAAATTCAAAAAAAGGGGACAAAAATTACGTCTCAAATCTTCTCAAATTGATAAAAAAAAAAAAGAAATTTAAATTTTATATTAAATTTTCATTCCAAATTTTGTGCCCAAAAAAATGAAATTTTGAAACGGAATATTTTTTTTTATTTTTAAAAAATGATGTTGGGATTGAATTTCTATCTCAAAAATTTTTAAAATTCAAAAAGTTTTAATAATTTCCTCCAAATTTTGCTGCAAAAAGTGTGTAAGAAATTTGAATTTTAAAATTGAGACAGAAATTCTGTCCCAAATTGAAAAAAAAATTAAATTTAAAATTTTATATTAAATTTTCATTAAATTCAAATTTTGAAATTGGGATAAATTTTGAGATGGAATATATTTTTAATTTTTTAAAAAATAATATTGGGACGAAATATTCTATCTCACAATTTTCAAAATTATGAATTTTTTAAATCCTAAATTTTGTTGCAAAAAGTGGGCAGAAAATTTGAATTTTAAAATTAAGATGAAATTTTCATCCCAAATCATTTAATTGAAACCGTGTATAGGATGAAACAGAATTTTCCGTCGCAAAATCTCATATATATATATATATATATATGTGTGTGTGTGTGTGTGTGTTGTCTCAACTCAAACCCTTTCTTCTTTATTTAGTATTTTCTTTCTCTCATTTACTCTTCTTCTTCCTATCATCTCTCTTCATATATATTGTGATTCAAGATGTTTTATATTGATTTATTGTCATTTCCTAAATATATTGGTAAGATTTTTACTCATTTGAACTTCTATAAGTAAAAATATTGTGAATTTTTTTTTTTTTTTTTACAAATTGTTATTTCTCTCTAAAATTTTATTTATTTTTGTTGAAATTACTAAAGAGTGTTTATTGATCTTCGTTTATAAACGTTGAAGAACACTTAAACTAAAGGTTGAAAAATCTTTCTCTCATGACTCCATATTTGTTGTGTTATCTTTATACCTTATTTTTATTTTCTGATTAGTTATGTACAAAAAAAAAATTGTAGTGAAATAGTAAAAAATCAAACAGCTATTTGAATAAATCTATTGTTAAATTATTTGTTAATTATATCTTCTTCTATTCCTTCTCTTCTTTTTCCTTTTACAGAACATTTTCATCTACTGTTAATGCTTAAAACATGCTTAAATATTTAATTTTTTTCAAAACAATTCAATTTTGGGATGGACATTCCCTCGAAATTTTAAAAAAGAAAAAATATTGTTATATTTTGAGACAGAATTTTCCATAACTTAAAGGCAAAAAAAGTTTCCAGATTTAGGACAGAAATTTCAGTCCCAAAAAATTTGAATTTTTTTTTAGAAGGAAAATTCTTACTAAAATTTTTTTTGCAAAAAAAAAAAAATGGTTTGAGATGGAAATATCTGTCCCAATTTTCAAAATACTTTTTCTTTTTCAGTATGAGATTTTAACTATAAAAACGAAATTTTAATTATAAAGAAGGAATTTTCCATCTCAAAATAGCTGCTACGAGGATTTTTACAAGAAAATTTTTTCTATCCCAAACATAAGTCAAGATGAAGTTTTCACAATTTTTTGACAGAATTTTCTGTCCCAATTTTATGTCTTTTTTTTTTTTTTTTATAGTAATCATCGCCAGTTGAAGATTCTAATGAAATTAACAACCCAAAGTCAACCTCCAGGACATTAACATACTATTTTGTATTTCTAGTTTGTCTGTGTTCTCAAGTTTCCTCTTACTTCTCTTTTATATATTACTTACTATTTTGTATTTCTAGTTTATCTTTGTTTTCAGGTTTCCTCTTATTTCTCTATGAAGTATTGCTTCAGTTTTGTCTCCCGTCTACCCTATCCACTGTCTCCTGTGTAACACAGAAAAAAAAATCAATTTCTTTGATATTTTTTTAGTTAGTGCACGATTTGATATTTTTTAGTCAATATTCATTAGAATACTCTCGAAGACTCTGGCTGGTTCTTCAGGAAGTGGGTGACATTTTTCTCGTTCTGCAAGCTGTTCTATGCGACTTACAAGGCGGGTTTCTTGATTTGTTGCAGTCTAGGCCACCATATTCACCAGATAGTAGTTGTAGCACGAAGCTTTAGAGTTTTGATTTTTGTCCTAGCCTAGTTCACCACTTGGATCAGATTTGACTTTTAGTAAAAGAAAGATGTTACCATTAATCCTTACAATCACTTCAAAGACTTCATAAACAAAACTATGTGATTCTACTTTAGAGCTTTTAGTAATGCATAAACTGATTTAAAATTAGTGTGTACGATTCACTGTTAGCAATGGAATAATGATTAATTATACCATATGAAAAAGATATACAAAAGCATGTCAAGCAAGTAAGGAGAAAAACATGAAGATTTTGCCTGCATGCATAAGCTCCAACTCAGCTTTCTAACCTACTGCAAATTACGATGACAGCCACGAAGATGTAATATATGTGTGGTTCATAGAGCTAAACCTATAAATAGGAAACAAGATTTCAGAATCTACAGCAAAGAAGGCCCTGCCTCCAACCCCGGTGCTTACGGTAATGCCTCCTATCTGCTTTCGCCATTCTAACCGGGCTGCTATTCCACTCAGTCTGCAATCTGCAAGCAAAATAAGTAAATTAGTTCATTACTCGAGCATTACACAAGGATATGCTAGTGAAGAGCCATCAATTAGACAAGTTTTATGGAAATTTACACTGGAAAGGCAAAGGACCGTGTGCTTGTTGTGCTGCTATCTGAACGAAGAGAAATGCTACCAGAATATGGTACAGGCCCTGAGTAATTTATACGGCTTGATACAGGACCTACGGCTGAGAAACTTGATTCCCCTAAGCTGTGATGAATTTGACTTAATACAGCCTGATCATCTGATTTTCCATCTCCAAGTTCGGACACATATTGATGACTCTCTTTGTTTCCACTAACTGTAGGAGCTGAAGGATCAAAATGATGGCCAATGCTTCCATTCTGTTGAATGCTATCACTGACATGAATATCACTGCTCGGTTCATCCCCTGATAAGCCCAAAGCAGGGATTCCCAAGATTGCTTCCTCAGCCCTATTTTTGGAATCTTCAGGCTTGGAGTGCAATTCAGGCTCTGTAGATACCTGCATATAAAACACAAACCATAAGTACAGAAATTTCTCTACCTCCCACACATTCAGGAGCACGCAAAACAAGTTTTCAAAGTTGAAGAAACATCAATATTAGGTTAATACTTCTTTATTTCAATATAAATTCCAGAAGATGTAATTGTTCCAAGATAGATATGATAAATAAATAATCTTTGAACTTCATCTAATAGATGTCAGTTTTGCAAATATAGCATATAACAGAATTTGGATACTCTCGTTTTGCAAATATAGCATATAACAGAAATAATGATATTTTCATTTGCAGCAGGACCCAGAATTTTGTACAGGGTTCATGGAATATGATATTCTAGTTTTCTCATAACATGACACTAAAAAGACAGTTAAAAATAGAGGATCCAAATATGAAGATAATTCAACTTATCAGTCATCATGATACTTAGCTAGGATCACTACTCAACTAGTAATTTCACCATGCATACAACACATAGATCTTGATTTCTACATGGTATCGAGTATTGACTATTGTCTACTATGAAAAATTGTAAAACATATTGAACATAGCCATGAATCCATCCAAAAACACATCTATTCCCATAACAAAACCCATGAAAAATGTTGGCTAAAATGTAGAATACCTGTGCATGTTTGTGTTCAATCTCATCACCATTGTCAACAAAAGGAATGGACACTTCTGTGTCCGACTCTTGCAAAAGTGCCTTATCATGAGGTAAAACCATCTCTCTATAGGCATTATCAGCAAGTTCTTCGGTGAAGTTTCCATCTCTCAGCATCACGTCCTGGGATTTATAATGGTTATCAGAAAATTTGTCATATTCATCTGTTGTCGGTAAATCTGGTACACCGATAAAAGGCACATTGATCCCAATGCTGTCCTTCATTGACTCTTTATTTACATTACTCTCAGAAGGCAAGAATTTGTAGCCATTCTTTTCATCAATGTTATTCTCAAACAAGATCTTATCTTTTGCAGGCACTCCCTCATCAATGCAGATGTCCTTGATATCATGGTCGGTACTCTCTTTGTAACAAACTAGTAACTCTGGTTCACATACACTTTCATCCATATAAATATCCATTTTATTCTTATATGATTCTATATCTTGCCGAGGATGGGGGAATGGCACATATGAGGACTCTTTAACTGATTCCATATCTTGGGAAGAATAATCAACAGGTTCAACAGATTCCCTGACCTGTCCTTCTGTATCATCTTTCAGATCAATCTTGCTCTTGAGACGATCAATTTTTGATGCAGAAAAACCATCCTGTCCCTCACTGTCATTTAGTATTGGATCTATATGATCCTCTTTCCTCTTTAAATCAGTGGTAATTCTGTTCTCATTTTCCTTCACTTTCTGGTTTCCTAAACTGCATCCAGTGGAATCTAGATTATCGTCATTGAACTTAAAGGATTGAGGTTCGGGCTCAAGGCCACTACTAGAATGGCAAAAGGCCAGTTCACCATCTGCACGTACATTTACATGTCAGTGAAAATTGAGTTTGTAATGTCTGGAATTCAATACTATTAAGCAACTTAGCTATAAAAAATACAATTTTAACCATAAAGGATTTCGGCAAATCATCGGAAGAAGAATCTATGTATAAAGATAGTGATAGTTTGGATAGCAAGAACATCAAAGAAGTGAAGGATAAATCCATAACCTAACACAAACAGCCAAATTGACCTTCATGTATACACCAATCTTACAATAGTTAAGAACCAAGACCAAACAGATTGAAAAATACAACATTTACGAACACCATGTTGGGTCACAACTTCAAAATTGCTGATAAGTCAAACAAATCCAGTTTCCTAACCCCTGTTAAAGCAAGAGCAAATACATGTCTGCTGGAGATAATGATAGAATCAACCGCAGAAAGTAGAATTAGACAGTTTTTTGTTTTTACCTAGTTTCATGGTTCACATAGGTTTAAATGCATGGGAAATTTCTCTGTGCTCCAGCCAGTGGTATTTCGACCGCACGCCAATCTAATATCTCAGTATTCTTTGCAGGTCCCAGAGAATTAGCAGACAAGAATAACCGGACTAGCAATTAACCAACAATATCTGCATGATATGAAATCAATTGCAAGAATTGACTCAACGTTAACATAATTGCTCTAAGCCAAGCACCCTATGAAAAAGATAAACTTATTTTAAATAACAAAAAACTGAAACAAAAGAGTATTGCTGTTTACACTTCTTACCATTTACAATTCCCTCATAACTATATATACATGACATAATCTGAATCAAATTAACATCCATATTATGAAGCATATGGAGTCGGTTTAAGTCAAATTATATATTATGAGTAATGATGAGAGAGGTTGTGCATCGTAAGATGTACAAATAACGTTACTCAATCACTAATACCCTATCAGCCCATACATTGAAGAAAACCTTTGCTGGTATTGAACAATCCAATTTGATTCATACTCGAAAGTTATAGATTACACTGAAGAGCATAAACAAAGGCCATGAAAATTTTATGACAAGCGCTTAGAATATAACATTAAGCTTTAGAATAAAGCATTTAAATAAACGACATCAGGGACCATCCAAATTAACCTTTTCTGGTGCCACACACACCCTATGCCTTTCAGCTATTTTAATTAGAGTATAATATTAGCGTACTCTATGAGACTACCGTTATATATAGAACCAGAGTACTAAAAAGAAGCACCGGCTACCTTTTCTTTTATTTAGTAAAATATTTCGGCTAACTGTGTAGAATCCAAGGACACCTCTCGATATACAGAAACGGACGAGAAAAAGTGTAAAGCTTTTGGAAAGTTTTCAACTAGAAAATTACAAACTAAGATTAAATCAAGGCCTACACAAAGATGAGTCTGTGTCTACAAAATCCCTACGAGTTTTTTTGTCCTGTTGCTCTGATTAGATCTAACCCATCAGAATAAACAAATCAAATTTCTAGAAATCCAGAAAAGTACAGTGAAAATCCCAGCTGGGTTACAACTCAATCTCATGGAAGAACCAGAAAAAACATGGACAAATAGAAGATCTATCACAGATCCCAAAATCTCAATATCCTAGTGAAGAGGGAAAAAAAAAAGTGGAAAAAAAATATTATACATACATATAATACCTTTTCAAACTGCTATGTAATCAAACTGCAGTTTTCTTCTCATTCCCTTCAGAACAGACAATTTAAGCAAATTCTACCTGCACCCAGAAAAAACCAAGAGTCATAAATAAAAAACATCATATGAGAATCAAAATCGAGTAACGTTGAAGTTTGAAAAATTGTTCATCATATGTCATAGAAAACAAGGTGAGATATGGAAGAGAGACAGAGACAGAGACGGAGAGAAGGGGAAAATAAAACTTATGAGCAAAAGAATTAGAAAAAGAGACATTCCATGAGAGAAATTAAAGCAAAAACAAACAAACAAACAAACAGTAAACTGGCAAGGAGGAAAGACCATGCTGTTTTTGTTCGAGAGTCGGTTCAGTAAAATAATACGAAACATCAGGGTTTAGGAAAGATGATTAATATAATAAATCAGAAGTGGCTACAGAGTAGAGAGAGATAGAGATACAAGTAATTGGTGTTGTGTGAGTTGTAATTATAATCGCAATACTGATAGTCAACTATTGTTTCTCTCTCATCGTTTTATCTCTCCATCCTCTTACCCTCTTTCTGTTCTGCAATCAATGTAAAGACTATAAACTGGCAACAAATGGCCACTCCCCTGCAGGAGCGTGATTAATACGGTATGTTGAAGCGTTAAATTATCATCTCTGCCACTGCTGATTCCATAAGTTTCATTTCTTACCCAAAAAAAAATTGCATCTTTCTTCTCTTTCACTTGCTAGTCTCATTTTTCCCGTAATTGTTTTGTTTCCCATTTTGGCCCTTACTTCTGATACTTTCTCCTCATCACCTATACCTTTCTCTCTCGAAAGTCTCGATCTTTACCCGACCCACAGTCGCATTCCTCCACTTTTTTCCCGCGAGAAAGTAAACTCGGCATCTAAAAAATTTTCCCGAGAAAATTGACAGAGACTCTAATTGGAAGGAAAAGGAAAACCATAAACTTCATAAAAACACACACACACACAAAGTCCGAACAGAACAGCTCATTGACCACCTTATTATATTAACAAACCAAGAAGCACTGACATTAGCGTCGTACCAACCACCTGGAAAAGAAAAATACAAACTGACTTTGATTTTGCAGAATTTCGGAAGTTTATTATATATACACTACTTACAAAGTCAAAATGGCTTGTCAAAGCGCCGTGGGAGGCTGAGCTGAGAGTATTGTTAGCGTATATCTGCAACTCAGCATATGATGCTGTTATTGCTGCTAGCTTCTGATGATGCTGTAATTGCTTTGTGACTTGAGATGAAACAAATGAAACTGAGAGACTGAGAGGTATATAACATAGCAGCTGCACTGCCTTTACGGCTCATTTAATACACACACACACACACACACACACACACACACACACACATATATATATATATATATATATATATTAATTACACAAGATTTTCTCACAGAACATCACATTAGCTCATGTGATTAATTAAATTCATTAGAAATTCTTGTAGTTCATAATTAACACACAATTTTCAGACCACCTCACATTAGTTCACATGATTAATCAAATTTATTAGAAATTTTTGTGGACCCAAACACAGAAAATTTTAGACATTTGCTAACACTTGGTCTAGGCATTTATCAATTAAGGTATAATAAATGTGATGTAAAAGTAATATATGTACAACAAATTTTAAAACATCAGTACTATTTTTATAAAGGGTAATAAATATGTTGTTTTTATTACACTATAATAAAAAAGATCGTGTTATGAATAAATGTATTTGAAAGTACCTTAAAGCACCTTAAAAGATAAGGTGAAACATAATAATTATGAATAAAAAATAAAAGAAAAATAATTATAAATTTAAAAATTATTTTTTTAATTATTTGTTAATTATAAAATTCGAAGCAATATTTTTTTTTACTAACAATATGATTCATTTTATCCTCTAGAGTATATTTTGTATTTTAAAAAATCTAAATTCTTATTAACTAATCTTTGGCATTTCTTAAGGTATTTATTAAGGAGTATTTAATGACGTTAGAAATATAAATTTTTTAAAAATTTATGTATTTTTATTTAATTTATTTTTAATTAATTATAAATTTTTTAAAATAAATTAAATAAAAATACATTTTTTAAAAAAATTTATATTCTCCGCGGTATTAAATGCTCCTTACTAATATTCATAACTGTTTAACAAATATCGTACAAAAATGCTCTTGATAACATTATTAGAAGTCAAAGGTTTTTTTTTTCTTGTGATTTTTATGGGTTAATGTTTTGTTTTTAGTAGTTAGTGGTTAGGGTTTATATTCATTACTTAGGTTTCAGCATAGTTTTGTGGTTAGAGTTTAGTATTTATAAGTTATGATCCATTGTTCAACGGTTAATGGTTTAGTGTTTAATGTTGGAAAAAATATATTTTATATTTTAAAGTTTCACTGAATGACATATCATTCTTTTAAATTTTAAAAATTTACAAATTATATTTTTAAACTTAAAAAAAAAGTTATAAATTACTCTTTTAAAACTTGAATAAATTATGAAAATGTTAATTAATTATTAATTTTAACTCTAGTAAATATGTTACATAGGTTTTGTTAAAAAAACTTATTTCTTCACCTATAAGACATGGAATTCGAATTAAAGATCTCAACAACATATATATACACACACAACACACTAATTGGTTTAGGATTAAAATTGATAGCTAATTAACATTTTTGTAATATGTTTCAAATTTTATGGAGAAAATTTATGACTTATTTAAAATTTAAATGTATAATTTATAAACTTTTAAACTTAAAAAATAATTTATCACTTAATAAAATTTTATTGGTTCAAAATGTGTCTTTCTCTTTATTGTTTAACATTGAGAATTTAGTTATTACTATTTGAAGTTTAAAAGAAAGAGTTCATGTAATTAATAGAAATTTACGTGTAAAGTATAATTTTTTTTAAAGTAATATATGAATGCGTCATTTGATTAATTATTAATTAATAAAATATAAAAGGTATGATTTTCTGATAAATTAACAAAATAGAGAAAACAAGATTTCTCGAAAAGTCTTATTTTTTATAAAATATGTGAAGTTATTTATCTATTCTGACTTCATTCTTCCTCCTCTTCTTTGAGAAAAAGAATTAAGTGGACCCCACAGGACCCACACAAAGAGTTTCATCCTCACCGCTGAGGAATAACCTAGTTTGCCCCTTAAAAATCATGGGCCCACATATAATGAGGTGGTTGGTAGTTGAAAAATTAACCTACAAAATTTAGCACACTTTAATCTACATTTGAAAAATCATCCCAAATATCTACTGTTTAATTGCATAAATAATTGTTTCAATAATATCATTAAAATTGAAAATATTTATAATATTTTATTTTTCACCTCTTACATACTAAATTTAATCTCTTCAATATTATAATTTTTAATTCATAAAGAATAATTTTAAAATACATTCAAATCATAATCATAATTACGTTATATTGATTGTAATAATAAAAAAATTATTAAAATTAATAATATTATGTATAATATTACAGTTGCATGCCTTAATTTAAAAATATGAATATTATACTTGACCTTATAATTTTTTCTTGTGTTCCAAATTTCTGAATTTTATGGTGATGAAATCTTATGATTAATTACTAATATTGGTAACTTTTTTTGGTAGATATCAATAGAATGTAATTATGAGATTTATCAATCAAATTATGCAAAGAAATAATCATAAAAATCTAAACCAAGTTTGAATGTAGATCAGATCAATCAATCAATCAATCAATGGGCATACATGAATTAAGAATAAGGTTATTCCAAAAAAGTTTTTTTTCACTCAAATTTATGTTCTTTGTTAATCAGATTAAATAGGAAAAATAAAATTTATTAAATATGTTGAATAAGCACATACTTAACCAATAATATTGCTCTTTGACTTTCTTTCTCTTCCCACTATTAGTCTAGTGCCCACAGTATAATTTACACTAAAATAAATTAAGTTCACATTATATATATTTCACAAGTTAAGGAAGTATTATCCTCCTACACGCTAATCCATTTAATAACATGCACAAAAATTTTATTTTATTTTTTAAATCTACTTAGGGAAAAATGAGCAATGCCCATTTAATTAGACAATATTTTAAATTTCTTACCACAATTTATGACATAAATTTAGATTATTATGAAGGTTTAAATTAATGGTGTGCTAATTTCAAGTTATCAAGGGATGGCAAATTATCCATATCTAATAACTATCCATAATTTTTATCAACTCAAACAAAGGTGTGTGGAGTGAAAATGGACACATACAAATATGGGCACAACAATTACACTATTCAACCCTACTTATACTCATTATAAATGTACAATAATTATATATAATATTTTATCAAATTAATTTAAATAACTATTTAATCACATGTAATATTAGATAATTAATTTAATGATTTGAGATCACATTCGACTGAAACATTTTAATTTTTATCATTAATTCACGTTTAATTATATATATAACAAAAAAATTAATTATATATGTATTTGAATTAAGAAAAATATGTTTAAAAATTGGACAAAAGAAAAAAAAATCATTAAAAGAGATGGATGAATGAAAACAGATATCAGTATTGAAATATTTAATGAAAATGGATCTCAAAACTCACAAGTCTATTCATTCTTATTATTATGAAAATCGAATACAAGTAGACTCTTCCTATGTGAATAGATAGGGGGATCTTACTCCTCACTCGTGATCCCTCACTTTTTTTTTTTTTTAAATATAATGGTTAAATTTGTCATTAAAAAAATACAAATAATATTAAATTAGTTCTAAATTTTATATTAATATTAATTAATTTTAATTTTATTTAAATTAACAGTAAATTAATCCTATCGTTAATATTTTTGTTTATTTTTTTGGATAGTAATTTTTTTTAATTATATAATCCTATGTGAACATGTTGAATTAAAAATTAAAATTTCCAAAACTTTTATACTACATTTTAGGGTGGTAATTATTTGCTTGATCGAGTAATTGCCCTTGACAAGGAAGGATCGATGTTCCATAGCATCTGAGGCCTTGGTCCTGTTTTGGTTACTATGATTAGCGTAGCACCTTTCTTTTCGGGGCTTACTTTGGAAAGTACTGTTGCTATTATTTGAGTATAATATTGGTATCTTTCTCTAAGTTTTTGTAAAATTTAGTTTCCAAATTCCTTAAATTTCATTTTCAAATGACACTTCAGGTGGAGAAGAAGCTCGCAGAGAAGAAACTTGCAAAGGAGAAGAAATCAACAGTGGCAAAGAAGGCTACGCCAATGGAGAAGAAGCCAAAAGCTTGAAAGAAACTATTCAAAATTTATTATTAAAATTGTCATTTAAGTTCTATTGTTGAATTTTAGATTTTGTTAGCAAATTCAATATTGATGAAAGCTCCTTGGAATAAGACAGGTTTGAGATTTAGTAGAATGACACTGAGAGAGAAAGTTAGACTTGACAGTTCTATAATCAGAGGCGGACTTACGTTGGACCGAGTTAAAAAAAAATAGAAATATGATAGAGGGATTAAATTAAAAATTTGATAGGGATTAAATTAAAATTTTGATAAAAAAGTTGGGCTCTTGTGTAAGTCTGTCCAAATTTCAGGGGATAAATTATAAGTTCTCTATTTTCTCCAGAAGTTTTCCTACAAAGCACGAACCACCACCAGCCCCAGCCCCCACTAACGATAAATCCTGTGTTCACCATTGTCTATAATCACGCAAGTTTTCTAAGGACATCCAAGTTTTATAGGAGAAGAAAGAGTTTAGGAAATTTGGAGAATTTAAATAATTTTCTAAATCAATATTTTCCATTATTTAGTTCAAAATTGATTTTGACAGATTTAATAATTACAAAAATTTATTAACGAAAGAACTTAATTGATGTCTATTTAAAGTTAACGATTAAATTGATATTACACTCGTTTTTTTAGAATAAATTTAACTATTTAAAATTTAAAAAAGTAAATGAAAGTATTAATAACAATATTAATTTGATATCAATTTAAATAAAATTAAATTCAATTGATGTCAATATAAAATTTAGACTTTTAAAAGTAAGTTTGATCACTAACTTTTTTTATAATAAAAATAACAAATTATTTAACTTACTTTATCTTAAATTCAAACTCAAGATATATAAAAAAAAAAAAAAAACTTCAAATATAATATCAAGTGTTATTGTGTTATTTTTATAAATAAGATGAGTTGCTTTATTTAAATATCATGACATGTCATTTATCTCTTTAGAGAATTCAAATAACAATATTTATAAATCATTTACTACAGTATTAATATAAAATTTTAATTTAAGATATAAATGATGAAAGTTACCGTTATCCATCTCTAATCGTGAGGTGTGTGAGTTAGGTGCACTGAATCCAGGATTCATGTGAAAATGATGAGCGACAATTGATGGACCACGTGAATTGACTAACACGTGGCGCGCAAAACACGTAATGCTATCGTGCGCTGATGTTGGCGACGGTTACCCTCCGTTATCCGTAAGCAAAACGGAGTGCCGTTGGCCCCATTACGGATTGGGATCTATAAAACGACACCAAAGAAAGACAAAAGAATTTGAAACTACTACAGCGATGATAAATGGCTAATCAAACTTCCCAAACTGATTTTCTGAAAGCTTGTCATCATGCTATTGAACCTTTTTTAATGTTTTGGATGTTAACAATTATATGCTTTTGAAGACACTTGATCATTAATATAATGAATTTGAATTTGAAGTATGATTAGTGTAAAAAATTTTACCCAATAAAGAGAAAGCTTTCAAATAATTAAACAAATAAAATAATTAAAAAAATTTATTGCAATAAGTAATTTCAATAATTTTCAATGATACACCAATATATAAATAAATGATAAAATTTAAATTTAATTTATCATTAATATAAATTAATTTAATAGTATCATTTATTCATGTATTATTATGTAACAAAAAATAGTTCAAATTCATTTTATTGTTAATAAAAATTTTACTTGTTCTTACTTTTCCTAAAACATATAATATCATGTCTAATGTATGTAAGCTTGTTTCAAATCTGCTCCCCCTCAACTTGAAAGCATAGAATTTCTAACTTTAACCTCAAAGTCCAAACCCTAGGCACTTTCATATTCAATAAAAGGAAAAAGTTGACATAAAATTCTTGAAACTAATCAAAAAAGTAAACTTTAATTTGCAAATTGGCACATAATATCATTTGAATTTGAGGGGTTATTTTTGTACCAAAAAGAATAAGAAATACAAATAAGAAAAAGTGTATCCAATTCTTTTCAATGGAAAAGAGCAAAGGTATATATTAATTTTTATTTTTTCCATACCAATCAAGTTGGAAAATATTTGTGTAAAGATTTGGTTGGTCTTCTTTTATCAATTTTTTGACACCTCTCCTACTTTGTCAAAACCCTCCACATGATACTGCAATCATGATGCCCAAAACATTAACATAGCTGGGTCACATCTTTTTCTTTTTGTCACTTTATGATAAGCAACATTATTATATTTTACACTATAATTAATTCTATGATACCTAATTGGTATTTTCTTTTTATTTTTTAAAAAGTACATATGATTGGTATTTTAACCTTTTTTAGATGCTTCATTTTATGCTCTATCTTTATCTTTTTTGCTCTTTTCCTTTTGGTTAAACTTGAATTGTGCATGATTTGGCGGTTTTGCCCAAATTATGGGATTTCGACTTCAACTTTTGTACCAAGAAAATGTTAATAATAAGAAGATTGATGAATAAAAATGTGTCATATCATTAAAAAGTAATAATTTTAATAATTATTAACAGAATTTAAATTTAAATTATTATTAATATAATATTTTTTAAATTATTAATAAATAAGAAAACAACATATTATTTTAAAAAAAGTAATAATAAATAAGAATTTTTATTAACGATGAAGAGTTTTAATAATTTTTTAATAATATAATAATACATAGATGATAATGTAAAATTAATTTATATTGATAGTAGATTAAATTTAATTTTTTTTAATAATATTGATAATATATTATAAGTAATAATGTAAAACTGTTTTACACTCCAAGTATATCATATTTAAATTCTAATAATAATATGATTTATAATATTGAAAGTTTGTGGACTATATTCACAGAACTGTAGAGTTAAAACTCATTCAAAGAAAAAATTATTAGATTTAGAAGTTTATTATATGGTAAGATTTAATGAGCCTGTACCAGGCCTTGCGGTAGGTTGAGTGATTGGATGTGTTTCTGTGTAAATTACGTGATTTAATATGTGGCTTGGATCTAATATATATATATATATATATATATATATATATATATATGCTGTGTTTAAGCTCAAAGCTTAATTATGGGACTTCACTCTTCATATTTCAAATTAATTAGAATTTTATACATAAATCTTATAATTATTTTTTTATTTTTAAATTTTTAATTAGATATCTTTTATCATTTTTATGTGAAATTTTGTTAGTAATTGATATATGTAAATATCATTTTATGATATAATTTAATAATTAGTAATGTAAAATTTTTGTATTACTAGTATTTATATTTTAAATGATAAATAATATAGAAAAATTATGTAATTTTCATAATTATTTTATTTTTACATTGAAAAAAAATGCATTGTGTGACTTTCTATCCGTAAACCTTTCTTCAACTTATTTAAAATGTCAGTTTCTTTAGGGATGCTAAACGGACGGGTCCGCGCGGACCGGACTTGGTCCGCGCGGATGCGGGCCTAAACGGGCTTGGTCCGTTTAGGCCCGCATTTAAACGGACCAAGT
>JANHAO010010558.1:0-17572 GCA_026873985.1 Saraca asoca
TAAAGATTGTATACTGCGTCTCCAACGAGACAGGGGCAAGATCCAAGCTAATTCTGCTATATAAATTGTCTATCACGTTTTTATTCTACCTGTTTGGGACCTGACAAGCTGCCTCTTCAACACTCAATACAAGTTAGTGAACCTTTGCTAACATTCTTCCTAACTACATATCGAGCAAGCTGGAAGGCTTCTAAATCATGCTTGAGGTACACCCCTAAGGGTAACTAGGAAAACTCGGCATTTAACCAAAGGATCAACTATTTGCAGATCTATCTGAACGTTGAATGCATCCAAATGGTCATAAGGATTAGTGTCCCCATTGTATGGTGGAATCATGGGAACATTAAACTTGAGAGGGAGGGGCTATGTCTCAATCTTTTTGGAGAATGGTGTCCTATCCTCACGGTGAGCTTGATCATTCAGAGCTCAAAGATGCTCCTCCAACTGGTTCATCTTTTGAAATAACTCTTCTAGAACTGCACAGGAAATTAACTAGGAAATGGAATATCAACCAAAAGATAGATGAATCCCCACAGATGGTGCCAAAATATTGACGATGAATTTTAGTTCAGTCCTGAATCCAGCCAACTAGAAGAGTTCTAAGGACTCAAATTGCAATTTGGTTGAATTAACAAAGATAAAGAGGAAGAATAGTAATAACACTGTAGGATTTTTAACATGTTCGGCCAAAATCGGGCAATACTAGTCCCTATGTCCGTGGTAACTTTTATTAACTGTAGAAATTTCTACAAAGTTTTGGTATCTATTTTTTAGAATGCCTTGTAGTGATCTCCCTGCTCTTATTTATAGAGGCTAGGGTGGTTACAATTGTAATTACACAGTTTGTATTTTTGTTGTATCAAAATAAATGCACAAGATAATCTAAACTACTGCAAGATGGCTTTTGCAGGCTGCTGGCTAACTTTTGTAGATTACTTTTGTAGATTGCTTTTTATGGGGCCTTACTCCAACTTTACCCCTAATGAGCTCTTTGCTAAGCATGATGCTGTATCCGTGCACTGGGACTTGATCTATAAATGTTGCTGGCCTTTAGTTAGTGAGGTCAATCTCATGAGCTCACTTCTGACAACATGAGAGTCCACAATGCGAACAACTAGCTATGCGAGCTTGGGCTTGTTCCTTCACCCTTGCGAGCTAAGGCCTTTATCTTATTTTGTGCTTATGTGGCTAGTGATCTAATAAGTTTAGCCCTGTCCTTCATTTGGACTTATCTACTGGTCCTTTGCTAGCCCACCTCATTCAATAAAATGTCTATAACATTAATAAAAGTGATCATACAGTTGAGTATTGATCCAATGGAGTAGACCTGAATTACAGTTTCAAGTTGAACCACTTAAAAAATTTCTGTTTCTTGATTCTTTTATTACTATTTTTATATTACTAGATAATTATGAGTTTTGTATAAATTTTATTATATGAATTTCTATCATATTGAAATCTAACACAATCCTGAATAAATTATGTAATCTAGTTTTCTAATATTTCAATTAACAAGCAAATCAATTATTAATCTAATACTCTGATATTACTCTTGTAAACAAGAAAGTCTTTTGTTGTGCATATTATATCTAATTGCAAATTACTTGCATATTGCATATGTTTGTTAACTATTTGTAAACTAATTCTATTAGAGTTTAATACAAAAAAAAGAGTATAAAATTCCTCAATGGGAATAACGGCAAGATCATTCATATTTTTTATTTTTTCAGGACCAACAATTTGTAGTATGAAATAATTTTATTATATGGAATATGTTGGCGATGAAATTTGGTTCGCATGGAGAGCCCAAACTTCAGCCAACGGGGAGGGATTCTTTAGAATCTCTAACCTATATCCAGTTTAAGCACAGTAAATAACAATACAAATGGAGAAGAAGGGAAGAGCAAAAGGAAGACAAAGGGTTTAATGTGGTTCGGCCAAATCTAGGTATTACCGGACCCTACATCCATAGTAACGTATTATTCCAATAGTGTTTTTACCAAGTTACAAAAATCAAACTCCTTTTTCTTTGGTAGAGTTTCTGCCTATGTTTTTTAGGTCTCCTTCATCTCCTTTTACAGAAGGCTCCTCCCTTGTATTTATAGAGGAAAGGAGGTTACAATAATAATTACATATGCAGTAAATTTATTACATCAATATTTATTGTACAAGATAGAATATACAGATTAAATCTCCCTTTTCAACTATTACAAATTATCTTCTATAGGTAGGCCTCATTTGTCTGTTGGGGCAGAGTATAACTTGGTCTTCTGCCTGGCGAGCTCTCAAGTCACTGGTCACACTTTGTCGGCCAGGTCATTGAATCTACAGGCATGTCTGTTTTTCAGAATGGAGAGGTCGAGCTCACTCTCTCATGCATGAGCTTAAGCTAGTGAGGTTGCTTCGCGATGTGACTGGATGATGAGGTGATCTAGATGCTCTTCGAGCTAGTCCCTTTGCCACTTTTGAACTACTCACAGGCCTTCTCAAGTCAAATCAATTTTCACATACAATAGAATACTATGATTCCTTATGAAAAGTCAAATTTTCTTATATATTAATGTGGTTTTGAAAGTTTATTTGTATGTTATATGTGTATACGAAAATGATTTGTCATGATAAAGTTATGCTTTTTTACCTTGATTTATGTGATTGGAACTAATGATTCCATTTTTCTATATGATGAATGAGTATGAAAATGCTTTAACGTGTTTATGTATTTTATAACAAATATTACTTACCCAAGTAAGGATTTTCATATATTGTAATATGAAAATGTTAGTATTTTGAAGCTTATGCTACATAATATGTTTAAAGTAATGATTTAAGATCCTGGATCCACCAGAGAAAACATTGGGAACCCTGAATGCACTTATGAATACATGATTGAGAGATAAGGTGGGACAGGTTGAATATATGATTGTATAAGAATCTAACAGATGTGTTAGATAGATTATGTTTATATTGTGATGGTTACCTCTTGGAGTTGTACTTTGGGATGCCAATTGAATGTTTTACGATATTGAGTATTGATGAATTTTAGAAAGCTTATTGACTTTCTCTCACATTTACACCATGATGGATATTTTTCATAATAGCATACTTTGATGCTTATTTTATGTTATTGAATATCATATATTCAATGACTTAACTTTCTTGATGGATGAAAGTTTTCAAATCAACTTTGAGGTCATTGTTGTTGAATGGGTAAGCTTATTTTCATGGCTATATACTTTCAAATATGATTTATAAATGAGGTTTTGGTTTTTTATGGGATTGTCTACTCACTGAGCTTCAATGAAACTCACTCCGTTTTCTTAATGTTTTTAGTGCTCTAGGATATACTTATTGTTCCTTCACCCCAGATTGATACAGGATCTACTCATTGATCAAGTAGATCACTTTTGTGGAGTGTAAAGGTATATGAATGGTGAAAATCATGGCAGTTGGTAGGATTGTATATACATGTATTGTAGTTGTTGAGAGCCCAACAGGATGTAGATTGAATAATTTTGGCCATTGTTATTTTGTATTATTGCACAAGTTGTGGTAGGTGGTGGCCCTTGCTTGTTGATGTATAGGCCTTGTTTCTGAAGGTCCAAAAAATCAAGGAAACTCTAACATGTATATATTTAGTTATGCATTGATGTAATTGTGTGTCTTTGGCATGTCATCCTGCATGGTTAGGCTTGTAGAAGGTTTCCTAATGGCAATCTTCTATGCCAATCACGTTCCATGGATTAGGGTGTGAAAAAGTTGGTATTAGAGTAAGGTCTAGGGTTTTAGTGCATGATAAGGGTCTCCAACTGCCAAGATGGGATATGCAGACTGAGTTTATGTTAGTGCGCCTAGGAGCATGACACATAAATGAGGATATGTTGAAGCCCACACTATGAATATGTTAAAAATCTCCACATTATTTAAATCTTTCAATCCTACATGTATCAATGCATTTGAATCTTGCCTAAACAAATCTTTCTATTTAATAATAGAAAAATGCCACATCAAACTTGATCCTAGGCTCACTCTAGACACCAAATGGAAGAAGCGTCTGAAAGAGCCTCTCATGAACCATCCTTTTCTACACTATTACCTTGAGGTCAGGGTAGGCCAAGGGGATGAGGCCATGCTAGAGGCCGAGGTAGAGTTGCACAAGCAAAAGTGCAACCAAAAAGTTCCCCCCTAAGTCAGAGGCTCCTTCCACATCTTGAGCTTTAATTGGCCCTTCTACTTTAGATGTCCTAACATGGGCTACATACTTAAAGAGAGTCATAGGTGAACTTATGGGTAGATTAACTCATCATGAAATGCAAAGACAAGAAGAGAGGCTAGCAACTTAGATGCCTCCACCCTTCCACCTCCTACAATGCCAGCTACCACAAACTTTCGTAACTATTTGAAATAATTGCAAAAGCTCCAGCCTCCTAGATACTTGGGTATTGGGTTAGCCTTGGATCCTCTTGTATTTGTAAGTCAAATTGAGTGGATGTGGTGAGTTTTGGGGTGTCCAAAGGAAATATGTATATAGCTAGTTGAATTCTAGCTGGATAGTTCTGCATTCACTTAGCATCGTGGCTAGGAAAGCCATCAGATGGAAGATAAAGCAAATACCTAAGAAATGTTCCACATAGCCTTCCTACAATAGTTCTTCCCTTAAGGACAAGGTACACTAAACTGTAGGAGTTTTAGTATCTAAAATAAGGAGGACTAACAATTTCAGAGCATGCCGCTCAATTCCTCCACCTTTCCCAGTTCACTAGCCATATGATTTCTATAGAATAAGCTAAAGCCTGGAAATTTATTAGTGGCCTCAATGATTGTTACTTTAATGTTATACAAGTTACTGAGGGCACTACATATGAACAAGTGTATAACCATACAATTGAATTAGAAGTGAGATCCAAGGAGAGGAAAGAGGCAAGAGAGGTAGTGGGCAGTTCAAGAAAGAGATCTAAATATCAAGGCTCTAGTAGTGGTTTCAAAGGATAGACATCTATATCTTCTAGTGTACTTTCCTCTTAGAAACCAGAGGTACCTATACCTTCATCACCTTTAGGTGTGGGTACTTAGAGTGGTAGGCTCACAGGTGTTGCTACTTCTAGTTATCATCCTCCTAAAGGTTCTAGTTCAAACTAAGGAGCTAGAGCTTGTTATGGATGTGTTCAGGTAGGCCACCTGGTGAGAGACTACCCTTACTCTTCTACTCTGCCTAGTGACATTGGAGCCATGGGTGCATCGGGGAGTTCTCCATTTCAATTTGCACCACCCATGAGGCCTCCAATGTCTGGTTCTATTACTAAAGGAAGAGGTAGAAGTTTGACTAGTAGAGGTTGTGGTGGCGATTAGGGAGATACAATAAGAGTATACCACATAACTAGGCAAGATTCTCAGACTTCAAATGCTATGGTAACAAGTACCTTGACAGTTGATTCTATTTTAGCTTATGTATTGTTTGATATGGGTGCAATTCATTCATTTGTATCTATTTACTTGACTTTGTGACTCGTTAGACCCTAAATCAATGTTTGTGGAACTATAATGCCTGCCAACTTGATTGTGCTGGATATGGTTAATTTTGATATTATCTTTGGCACGAATTGGCTATCAACATATTATGCATGTGTTGATTCTCATAACAAATTGGTCAACTTTCATGTACCAACTAGGGAGGTTCTTGTATTTCGAGGAGATAGGGGTGATGTTCCTGTCAATCTAATTTATGCTTTGCATGCTAGTAAGATGATTAAAAAGGGATGTGAGGCTTACTTGGTAATCATTTGGGACATAGAATTGATGGAATAGAAGGAAGAAAATATGCCAATGGTTTAGGAATTCTTAGATATTTCCCACAAAAATTGCCAAAAATGCCACTAGAATGAGAAATCAAATTTGGTATTGATGTTGTTCTTGGAATTAATCCTATCACTATTCCACTATATTGTATGGCACCAGTTGAGTTGAAAGAGTTGAAGGTGCAATTGCAGAACTTGGTAGATAAGGATTTTATCTGTCCTAGTACTTCTCCTTAAGGAGCCCCTGTGTTGTTTGTAAAGAAAAAGGATGGAACCTTGAGACTATGCATTGATTATAGGTAGTTGAACAAGGTCACAGTGAAGAACAAGTATCCATTACCTAGAATTAATGATTTGTTTGATCAACTTTAGAATGTTCAATACTTCTTTAAGATCAACTTGCACTTTAGTTGCGAATTCAAACGGAAGACATTCTCAAGATAGCCTTTCAGACATGGTATGGTCATTATGAGTTCTTAGTGATATCTTTTGGATTAGCAAATGCTTCTGTAGCTTTCATGGACTTGATGAACAGGATCTTAAACCTTTTCTGGATCAATTTGTAATTGTATTCATTGATGATATTTTGGTGTATTTCCTTGATGGTTTGACTCATGAACAACATTTGAGATAAATGTTGTAGACTCTTAGGGAGCATCAATTCTATGCCAAATTTTCAAAATGTGAGTTTTGGTTAATCAGTGTAGCTTTTCTAGGATATATAATGTCAAAAGAAGGTATCAGTATGTATCCCAAAAAGGTAGAAGTGGTTCAAAACTGGCCTAGACCCACTTCAATGATGGAGATTTGTAGTATTTCAGGTTTGGCTGGGTATTAACACCGCTTTGTGAAGGACTTCTCCTGTATCTTCACTCCATTGACCAAATTGACTCAAAAGCACGCAAAATTTGAATGGTCAGATTCATATGAAGCAAGCTTCCAGCAACTTAAGGAGTGCTTGACTACAGCACAAGTGCTAGCCTTAACCACCAATGGCAGTAACTATATCATATATTGTGATGCCTCCAGAATTGATCTTGGGTGTGTTTTGACACAGCAAGGTAGAGTCACAACCGATACATCAAGGTAGCTTAAAAAGTGTGAACAAAACTATCCCATTCAAGATTTGGAGATGGTTGCAATGGTTTTTGCCTTCAAGATTTGGTGCCATTATCTATATAGTGAGAAGTGTGAAATTTACTTGGATCACAAGAGCTTAAAGTATATCTTTGAGCAGAAGGACTTGAACTTAAGGCAATGCTATTGGATGGAGTCAGTGGAAGATTATAATTGTTCTATCATGTATCATCCAGGCAAGGCCAATGTGGTAGCCAATGATTTGAGTAAGAAATCTATGAGAAGCCTTGCTCACATCGAGGTTCCTAGGAGACCGATCCTTTAACAAATGCAAGAGGTAGAGGCTAGTGGAACTCAATTGCAAATAGTAGAACCTGGAATATTTATGGCCCATGTACAAGTGCAATTTTCCTTGGTTAATCAAATTGTAGCTGCACAAGCTTAAGATACAAACATAAACAAGTTGCTAGATAGAATAAAGGAAGAACCAAATGCTAGCTTGGCAAGAGATAGCAAGGGAGCCTTGATTTATCATGGTCACGTATGGGTGCCAGAAGTTTCTAATATGTGACAATGGCTCATGCATATGGCTCACTCTTCTTCTTTTGTTATGCATCCTAGTAACAATAAGATGTATCAAGATCTTAAGATGGGTTATTCACAAGGAGGAATGAAATGAGACATAGTGAAATTCATTTCTAGATATCTTAAATGGCAGCAAGTGAAAGCAGAACACCAAAGACCCGCAGGCCTACACCAAAACATAGAGATCCCTGAGTGGAAATAAGAGAGAGTGACTATAGACTTTCTTATTAGGCTGCAAAGGACTCTAAAAGGCTATGATTCAATTTAGGTGATTGTTGATCATTTGACAAAGAGTGCTTATTTCCTTCTAGTGAAAATAACTTATTCAACCTCATAATATGCCCAATTATACTTGGATTAGATTGTATCTTTACATGGGGTTCCATTGTCAATTATATATGATTGAGCTACTCAATTTACCACTTGATTTTGGAGATTTTTTTAAGAGATTTTTGGGTCACAACTTCAATTTAGCATAGCTTTTCACCTCCAAATGGATGGTCAATATGAAAGGACCATTCAAGTCTTAGAAGACATGCTTCAAGCTTATGTGCTAGAATTTGAAGGTAGCTAGGAGAGATACTTGCCCTTGATTGATTTACTTATAACAACAGCTATCATCCTACCATTCAAATGGGCCCTTCTGAACCATTGTATGGAATGAAATGCAAATCTCCAATTAGATGGTTTGAAACAGGAGAGGTGAAGCTATTGGGCCTAGACTTGGTACAGTATGCAAATGAAAAGGTTAAAATCATTAGAGAAAAGTTGATAATAGCTCAAAGTCACCAAAAGTCTTATGCTAATAAGAAAATAAAGGACTTAGAATTCCAAGTGGGTATTCAGGTGTTCTTGAAGATATCACCCATGAAGGGAATAATGAGATTTGGCAAAAAAGGAAAGCTGAGTCCCCAATATATAAATCCATTTCCCATTAAGAGAAGGATTGGTGTAGTGGCATATAGGTTGGATCTACCTCTAGAATTGAAAGCTAGTCATCCTATTTTTATGTATTGATGTTAAAGAAATATGTGCCAAATCCATCTCATATCCTTATTTAAGTTCTGGTGGAATTGGATAGCCATCTTATCTATGAGGAGCATCCAGTGGCTATAGTTGATCATCAAATAAGAAAGCTTTGCTCCAAGGAATATCCATCGGTGAAAGTCTTGTGGGAGAACCATAGGAAAAAGGAGATGACCTAGGAGCTTGAGTCCCTCATGGTGAATAAGTACCCCCAGTTGTTTGAATGATCAAGGATATGGATCTTCATTTCTTGTGACTATGTCCTTAGAATTCAAGGACAAATTCTTTTATTATGGGGAAGAGTTTGCAATACCTTAAGAGAAAAGAGAAAAAATGGAAAATATGTTGCTGAAGGACTGAAGTGAAATTTTGAAATTTTTCATTGGGGTTGTAACGTAATTTTACCTTTTTCTAGGAGGACCTTTTTGAAGGCAGTGAAAAGTCAATAGGGTCAAAGTGTAAATTTTTCCATTTTATTTTATGTATATTTTCTCAAACCAGTCTTCTCTTTTTCCTCATGCATTTTGCTTTTTCCAGCCAAAGCCTTCCTCCTACTATAGTGTTCTTCCTTTTTTGGTGATTTTCTGCATTTTGGCTTGTCAACCATTATTAGACCACTGTCCTTCTTCCCCTGTGTCTTCTCCAACATGACTTTCATTCAACACAGCTCATAGTACCTTTCTCTCTCTTTCTCCTTCTTCTTCAGTTAGCACCATGAAACAGCTCACTAGCAACGATCTAGCTAGCACTGAGCTACCCATCTACACTTTGGAAGGTGATGAGTAATCGTAGAACAAACTATTTATTTTATAATAACTTTACAACAAGTTTTCAAGATGGGTTAGTTTGAAGCCCTTACCTCCAAGCCAAAGAAACTTGAAACTTTTCTTATAGATTCACTTCAGAAAATTTCCTATTGAAGGATCAGGCACACCAACATTCAATTTTTTGAGTTTCAACTAAAAAAATCTAAGTAGGTGGTTTTGCTACTTGATCTTGAAATTTTAGCATAGATATTGAAGTCTAATTTTGATATTTGATGGTGTGCTTAACTAGAGGATTTTAAATTTAAGCTTAAGTATAAATTTTAAGGTTAATTAGACCCAACTAGGTTAAGTGATTTGATCCTCCAAGTTAGTTGATCTAGCTTCTAAGGAGTGTCTAAGGTGAATGGATAATCCTCCTCTCTTGCTAAATCCCATTTGTAGTATGAAATAATTTTATTATATGCAATACTATGATCCCTTTTGAAAAATGGGATTTTCTTGTATATTAACATGGTTTCAAAAGTTTATTCGTATGTTGTATGTGTATACGAAAATGATTTGTTGTGATAAAGTTATGCATTTTTATCTTGATTTACGTTAGTGGAACTGATGATTCCATTTTTCCATGTGATAAATGAGTATGAAAGTGCTTTAACATGTTTATGTATTTTATAATAAATATTGCTTACCCAAGCAAGGATTTTCATATATTATGATATGAAAATGTTACTATTGACGTCAGATTTTAGTAACGAGCCAAACTCTGGCCAACGAAGAGATTCTTCTAGGATCTCTAACCATCAACTAGTTCAAATACAATAAATTAAATGCACAAAGATGAAGGGAAGTGCAACAAGGAAATGCAAGATTTTTAACATGATTCAGCCAAATCGGGATAAAATCGGACCCTACATCCACGGTAATATATTGTTATGAAAGTGTTTCTACAAAGATCTTAGCATACAGTGTTCCTTCCTCTCATAGTTTTGGCATATTCTAGCTCTCTCTCTATTTTAACAGAGTTTCTACCTGCATGAAAGATGATCCCCCCTATGTAGAGGGCTCCTTCCTCATATTTATAAAGGAGAGGAGGTTACAATGGTAATTTCTTATGTAGTGAATCTATTACATCAACATTTATTGTACAAGACAGAATGGATAGACAAAATCTTATTATTCAGCTACTGCAGATTGTCTTCAGCAGGTGGGCCTGGTGTGTCTACTGGGCAAAGTGTGAACGGGTCTTCTGCCTAGCGAGCTCCCAGGTCACTAGTCATACTTCATTAGCCAGATAGTTCAATTTGGGGGCATGCCCATCCTTGGGTAAGTCGAGGTCAAGCTCACTTTGTCATGCATGAGCTCAAGCTATAGAGGTCACTTCACAACACGAACTGATGACAAAGTGATCTGAGCATTCCCCAAGCTGGTCCCTTGCCACTCTCAGGTTGCTCGCGGGTCTATCTAGGGTGAACGAAATTTCACATATAACATAAACCCCCTAACTCTCAGCTCGTTTTAGGGCCTGGGAGTTGAGACTCTTCAGTTTCCATTCAGTCAAAGTCCTTTTCCAAGACTGTCGCTTCATTTGTTTAACGTTGTGTTTCCTATGACACATGTTTAGCATCCACTAGTGAGTCAGCTTTAGCCTTTTCCAAGGTAGTAAATGATGATGGTTGGGGGGATGAATCTGGATCCTTCGATGGAGCCGAGCTTAGCTCTATATAAGGGAGACGGAATCCCTTCTACTTCTGCATTGAGTAAAACATGAAGATTCTAGATGAACCACCGTTATTTTCAGCATTCTAGCCCTCCATCGGGGTATGTATGGTCAACTGCATAGAAATCTCAGAAGATTCAGCTTCTTCAATAACATGGAGGGATCTCATATGGATCTCAAATTACATCCTCTTAGCTCTACCATGAGGTAATTATTCAGCCAGCCAAGCTCCTGGCACTTTTTGATTTACCTCTTTCACGAATTAAAATAGGAGCTGGAGGCCAGAGAAAATAAGAAGTTGTGGTGCCACCACAGGGGATGCATTGGAAGGAAATTTGAGGACCTTGGTGGCTCATGAGCTCTAATAAGCTAGGGTGAGGCCCTTTGCAGCCAATTCCTTTTCTTAGTCATAGGTTTTTCCCCTTGTATTCTGATTAGCCTATATCCAGAGCTTTCTAATGTAGTTCTACCTCGTTGAGGTCTTTTAATAAATAAAGTTTCCTTTTGCAATTTTTGTTTGTTGCCTTTGTATATTGCATTGTTTGAAAAATGTGTGATCTGCACATAGTTAGAAAATAGTGTGAGTGTTATCAACACTTGGTCGCAAGTGAGTTGCGAGTTAGGGCGATCCCTTGCTCAGGCCGATCCTATGGCCAAATAAGTAGATATGTTAGTATGAGAACTGTGAAACAATAGATAAGTTTGCATGAGAGCTACGAAATTAATAAGTGAGTGATCTCGTGCTCGGCCCGATCTCATGGTCAAATGAGTAGATTCGCATAAGAGCTATGAAATTAATAGAGTTTGCATGAGAGCTACAAAATTAAGAGTTCGTATGAGAGTTGTAAAATTAATAAGTGAGTGATCTCGAGCTTGGGCTGATCTCATGGCTAAATAAATAGATTCGCATGAGAGTTGTGAAATTAATAGAGTTCACATGAGAGCTACAAATTCAAAATTGGCCGATCTTGTGGCCGAGGCGATCTTGTGCCTAAATAAAAGGGTGATCAATCTTATGGTCAAGGCGATCTTGTGCCCAAATAAAGAGGTGACTGATCCTGTGGTCTAGGTGATCTTGTACGTAAATAAAAGGTGATTGATCTTGTGGTCGGGGTGATCTTGTGCCCAAACAAAAAGGTTCCAGTTAGGCAAATCACCTATTCAAAGAAAATTTAAAATTAATAAAGTATTCAAATTATTTACATAATTTACAAAAGCTATAGAAGTTTAAAAGATAGTCTTGATAGTAGGAGAGTGCTCTTGCTTGGGATCCTACTGAGATGGCCCAGGCCGTTGTCTGGAAGGCTGCATAACGTAGTCATGCAAATGACCTCTTTTAATGAGATCCTCGATAGCGTCTCTCAGCGCCCAGCACTCTAAGGTAGCATACCCGTACTCATTGTGGTATGCGCAGAATTTCCCTCAGTTGAGTCTAGACTTGCTGGGAGTCTTCAAGGGTGGAGGCTTTTTGAAATCCTCTTTGTCCCTTTCCATTACGAAGATCTTGTCTTGGGCATCTAACAAGATGCTATAGGTGCAGTGACGACTTGAAAATGGGGGTTGTTCATCCTTGCTCTTCTTAGCGAGCTGATGGTCAGAGCTATCATTTCCACTTCCATTATGGCCTCTCTTCTTACTTTGGGTCGAGTTACTCGCCTCGGGCTTCTACGGACTGAAAGTTTCATCCCATCTGATCTGTTTAGTAGCTCGCTCATAAAATTCACCCAGGTTGCTAGTTGGGGACTTGTATAGACTCTTGAACAACTTCCCATCTCTGCAAAGTCCTGCTGAGACTGTAGTCAGGATAGCCTCATCTGAGGGCATCTTAACATTGTTGACCTCACTTCTAAAGTGAGTGATGTAGTCTTTTAACGTTTCATGCTTACTTTGGAAGACCGTACCGAGATCATATGGGGGCATGAGTTGCTTCTTTAGCGCTCAGTACTGGTCAATGAAATTTTTCTGACACTCCTCCAACTACTAATGCTATGAGTCGGGAGGCTCCTAAACCAAATTCAAGGGACTTCACCTAAAGTAGCAGGGAAAACGTGACATCTGACTAAAGAGTTACAAGTTTGAAGGTCCATCTGGATGTTGAACAGGTCTAGATGGTTGTGCAGGTCGCTATCTCCATCATATAGCAGAATGGTTGGGACTTTAAGCTTGTGCGAGAGGGGTTTCTCCATGATTTCTCTAGAGACTGGGGTTTGCTCCCCAAAGTGACCTTGGTCATTTTGAGCTTGAGGGTGCTCCTTCAAATGCTTGACTCTTTGAAGCAGATCTTCCACCAAAACATCCAAGCCCCCCAGTCGTTTGCTAGAGACTTGGTGACTTGGTTCACTCTTCTGGCCGTGTGCATGGCAATTTGAGGTTTGCTCTTGATCAGTTTCTTTGCAGAGCTCAACTCTAGGTTTGGCAGTCTCAGCCCGCCCTTGTACATTCTGAGCTTGTGCTTGCACTAACATTGTGACTATTTTAGCCAGCTCTTCTATCATATGCTCAAGTTTTTTCCTGACGTAGGAGCCAGGCTTATGGTCCATTGGTGCCGTTAGTGGTAGGAACTAGTTGTATTGAGTTGGCTAGAGGGACGTTAGTGGTTGATCTTATAACAGGAGTAGTGGACGAGTCTATTGTCCAGACATGACCATTTGAAGGATGGGGTTGCACATTGAAGCTCAAAAGGCTCTTCCCTTGGCCATTGCAGGAGGAAATGAGCCAGAATAGGTGAGATCCCCATAGACAGCACTAAAATGTTGATATCAAATCTTGGTAACAAGCCAAACTCTGGCCAATAGGGGGATTCTTCTAGGATCTCTGATCGTCAACTGGTTCAAATACAACAAATTAGCAAAATACACAAAGATGATGGGAAGAGCAGCAAGGAAATGCAAGATTTTTAATGTGGTTCAGCCAAATCCAGATAAAATCAGACCCTACATCTGTAGTAATGTATTGTTATGAAAGTATTCATACAAAGATCTCAGGATATAGTGTTTCTTCCTCTTATAGTTTTGACATATTCTAGCTCTCTCTCTATTTTGGCAAAGTTTCTACCTACATGAAAGATGATCCCCCTCGTGTAGAGGGCTCCTTCCTCATATTTATAGAGGAGAGGAGGTTACAATGGTAATTTCTTATGCAGTAAATCTATTACATCAACATTTATTGTACAGGACAGAATCGAAAGACAATCTTATTATTTGGCTACTATGGATTGCCTTTAGCAGGTGGGCCCAGCGTGTCTACTGGGCAAAGTGTGAATGGGTCTTTTACCTAGCGAGCTCCTAGGTCGATAGTCATACTTTATTAGCCAGATCATTTAGTCTAGGGACGTGCCTATCCTCGGGTAAGTCGAGGTCGAGTTCGCTTTGTAATGCACGAGCTTGAGCTATGGAGGTTGCTTCGCAACATGAACTGATGACAAAGCAATCTAAGCATTCCCCAAGCTAGTCCCTTATCGCTCTCGGGCAACTCGCTGGGTCTGTCTAGGGTGAACCAAATTTCACATATAACAGTTACTATTTTGAAGCTTATGCTATATAATATGTTTTGAGTAATGATTTGAGATCTTGGATCGACTGGAGAATTCATTGGGAACCCTCAAATGCACTTGTGAATACGTGATGGAGAGATAAGGTGGGACAAGGGTGAAGATACGATTTTATGAGTATCTAACAGACGTGTTGGATAGATTATGTTTATATTGTGATGGTTACTGTTGATGGTGAAATTTGGTTTTACCAAATTCCTATCAATGGGTGTGTGGTTCTTGAACCCCAAGCTATTTTTTGGTTTGAAAGATAGGCATTTAGGAGAACGATGAAGATGGTGAAGAGGAAGAAAGCTGATGGGATGCACAATCTTTAACGTGGTTCAACCAAATCCAGGCGATACCAGACCCTACGTCCATGGTGGAGCTTTTATTAATATGAGAAAAGAGATTTTTGCAAAGCTTTAGCTTACAAGTTTTCCCCTGGCCTCCCCCTCTTCTAATAATGAGTTCCTATTTATAGAGGAAAGAAGGGATACATATAATGATTACAAGCCATAGTTCTATTACATCAAGAAATAAATGTAAAAGACAATAAGACTCCTACAATTCAGTTGTTGCTAGCTACTTTCTGTGAGGTGAGCCCCTCTTATCGGTTGCAAGTTGGCATATGTGTGTTGAACATTTAATCCTGCTTCATTTGAGTGAGATTTCTGTCCTCCCAAATTGAGACTTTCAGCTTAGGGTTGCTATGGTAGATTGCTTAGCGAGCTCGGTGCTGTCTCTGTAGCATAGCAAGCTCGAGTAGAATAGCCGGTTGCTTAGCGAGCCGGTCTTATGGTGACCTTGATGTGTCACCTTCTAGCAATGAGTGAGGTAGTGCCCACTAAGCGTCTTCAGCGAGTTGGGTAACTTAGCTTCTGCCGGGCTTGTGCTGGCTTATTCTTCAAAGCCAATTTTTACCCATAACAGTTACCTCTTAGAGTTGTCCTTTCGGATGCTAGTTGAATGTTTTACTATATTGACTATTGATGAATTTTAGAAAGCTTATTAACTTTCTATCATATTTACACCATGATGGATATTTTTCATAATAGCATACTTTGATGCTTATTTCATGTTATTGAATATCATATTTTCAATTACTTAACTTTCTTCATGGATGAAAGTTTTCAAATTTACTTTGAGATCATGGTTGTTGAATGAGTAAGCTTATTTTCACAGCTATATACTTTCAAATATGATTTATAAATGATGTTTTGGTTTTCTATGGGATTGCTTACTCACAAGTTTATATAAAACTCACTCATTTTTCTTAATGTTTTTTGAAGCCCAAGGATACAAGTATTGTTCCTCCACCCCACACTGATATAGGATCTACTCATTGATCGAGTAAATCACTTCTACAAAGTATAAAGGTATATGAATGGTTAAAATCATGGCAATTGGTAGAATTATATATGCATGTATTGTGTTTGTTAAGAGCCCAGTAGGATGTAGATTGTATAATCTAGGTCGTTGTTATTTTGTATTGTTGCACAGGTTGCGGTGGGCATATAGCCCTTGTTTGTTGATGTATAGCCCTTGTGCCTAGACATCCAAAAAACAGAGGAAACTCTGTCAAATTTTCAGTAGAAGTTGACAAGTATATATTTTGTTATGCATTGATGTAATTATGTGTCTTTGGTATGTCATATTGCATGGTTAGGCTTGTAAAAGGTTTTCTAATTGTGATCTTCTATGCCAGTCACATTTTATGGATTGGGGTATGACATCTCCCATGACCTTCATGGCTTTTTGCTAGTTTCTTGGCCGTCCTAGCCACTTATTTGATGATTAGTGCCCTTTTTCTTGACATTTCTTAAGCAGCATCGTTTGATGTCTAGGCCCTCATAGCCTAGTCCAAGTGCATCTTCCTGTGGCTCCTTCTTCAAGTGCATCTTCTTGATGGCTCCTTCTTCAAGTGCATCCTCTCAATAGCTCCCCCACTTCAATAGGTTGATAGGGATTGAGCATAAAGTATCCTTTACTCAAGCTTAAACTTCACTTTTCTTATACACAAACAACAGTGAATCCCATAGTTATTGTTGCAAAGTTTATCTTGTAACTATGTAATGCTAGCATGCTATTCATTGTCACCACCCATCATATGACTATGTAGCTCTAACTCACTACATATGATATCATTGCCACTAGTCATGTGATTATGATGTAGTAGCTCCTCTAGCATCTTGTCTCAAATCTTATGGATAAGTGCTACAACTCACTTATTACACTTAAGTGATTTGTTGTGCACACTCATCGCTCCTAAACCAACTTTATCTCCTTCGGGTTTACTCTTTCAAGTAAAATTCATGCCCTCTAACAAAATTTTGGACTCTTCTAATAAGATTTGTCCATTCAACACATCTTTTCAAATGTGTCATCCTACAGGATGTGTTGACTATTTGTTATAACCATACATTCTAGCATGGCCATGGCTTTACCTTTTAGGCTCTTCCGACAGCTAATATGTTACATGTTCAAGCTATCTTGGCAAGACCAGGGCTTCTTCCAAGGCTTCCTCTTGCTAGATAGGTTGTCATATCTGTCACCCCTTTGGATGGTTTTACACTCTTTTGCATTCTACTATGACTAAGTGTATAATCAATGTCCCATTGTTATATAATAAGCCTAACAACTTTTACACACACTTGCACTTAATGCACCATTTATGTCCCCTCAAGTTACTCTAACCTCTTGTTACCTACTCAATCAAGTCTTTAGTAGTATCTCTCTGCTATTTCAACAAGTGTCCACTTCACTCACAACTCTCATATGCTTTCAACAAGCTAAATCTATCCCAATAATAGCCTGCCCAATCTGCACTCTCTAGCACAATCGATCTCTAATACCAGTTGTTATATAGACCAGAAGCTCTTCTAGCCATACTGTGCATTGCATGATGCCAACTCTTGACCAACATGATAGCTTTCTAATAAATCAAGCCACACTTGGATAGATAATGGGGCAAAATAGATTTCGATCATTCATATTGTTGACCTTTTGTTAACCTTAAAGAGTTTTTTACCCCAAAAGAGCTTTCATTAGTTTTGGATATTGAAAAACAACTGAAAAG
>JANHAO010010559.1:0-17606 GCA_026873985.1 Saraca asoca
TTGCAAATAGTAAGAGTTCTAAAATTTGTTTTTCAATTTCAAAGTTGTTTTTCAACATCAAAATAAACATCGGGCTAAGAGATTATCATTTTAAAATTAACAATTGCTCTAAGGCTAACAATCTCCTTAAGGCTAACAAGGGCTAAGGAGGTGAGTTAGGCATAGGAGTTTGGGGTAACCTAGAATGGGCAAAGTTTGATTTTATTTAGGAAATTAATGATGTATGGGTCCATTGGGAACCTAAACTCAATGGCGAGGTGCTGGTAGCTGATGGCAATGAACCCTTAGGCGGATAAGCAGCATAATCATCCAGGGAGGGCTCCATGACATGATATCCCCTATGGAGCCAAAATATCCAAATCGTGGTTTGGAGCTTGCAAAAGTGAACAATTGAAACATGTATATTGAACATCAGATGATCCAAAGGTTGCTAACTAGTAGTGGCTTCTGGGCCCCTAATGAGGTCCAAACGAGCACTGAACCCTCTAGCGACCTCACCACTCCTTGAGGTCACTTTGCTATTGCATCACACTAGCTCTTCACTCTGTGTTGGGGAGTTGGGTTCCTTATCACTTCCTATTCAATGACCTCAACATTTGTGAGCTACCATTTACATAAAAAAAAAAAAGAGACAGTCAGGTTGCTGAAGGCAGACCATACTGAGAAAACTAAAACTAGCAATTTCCTATACAGTAGCCCACACATATGCCTCAGATCATGACATCTAAGGCCCAGACTTTAGAAGTCAAGGGGGACTAAACCATTGGGATGCTAGAACCTAGAAAAATCAATGAGGAATTTGAAATGACAATTAAAAACCCTAAAGGCTATTGAAAAATCAAATAGGAAAGCTAGACCAAGTAGATAGAAAATGCACAAGCAGATAGTTTCAATCAACATTTCAAATCTTTTAACTATATGCAAACAAGTTTCACACAAGCCATAAAGCAATAGTAAACAGAAATTGCATATTAAAGAAAGTGAAGACTCACCATTTCAACTGAAGAAAAAGGTCCAAAAAGTGCATAAAACTAGCTTTCAGAGGGTAGAACCTGAATCATGAACCTAATAGGTCAGAATAACATCGGCAGCAGTAGATGAAGATGACCGAACACTGACCTAACAGAGAGAATGGAGAAGAAGAGTTTGAGAGCTTTGAATTTCAAATGATAAATGAAAGAGGGAAAAGAGTTCTCCTCAAGTTATATCATGCAAAGACTCACTATTGGATTTGGGAACCTTCCAAATACCCTTAATTTGACGATATGTTGAATGCCAATTGTGAGTTGTCACTAGCTTGGTAAAGACACTTACCAAGATAGAAATGATCATATGGGATAGTGGTAGAAACCCAATAGTCATAGACAAAGTGAGCGGAAGCATGCCAGACGGACCATGAGATTGTAGATCATGAGAAATAGGCTACAGCCCCATAGACCCCATGTCTAAGAAGTGCCAACTGAGGCGTATCTGTGTGACCTACCTGGGCAGCAAGCTCTTGTGTGGACTAGGGTGCATCCGTGTGGCCCATCAAGACCCTGTGTTCAAGAAATACTAGCTGAGGCACATCTGTGCGACTTAGCTAGGCACTAAACTCTTGAACAGACTAAGGTGTATCTGTGTGACCTACCAAAACTCCGCATCTAAGAAGTGCCAGTTGTGGTACATCCATACAACCTTCTTGGGCACTAAACTTTTGCCTGGATTAGGGCACATCTATGTAACCCATCCATACTCTGCATTAAGAAGTGCCAATTGAGGCACACCTAGGCATCCAACTCTTGCATGGACTAGGGTGCATTTGTGTGACCTAATGAGTCTCCGCATCCAAGAAATACCAGCTAGGATGCATCCATGTGACCTACCTAGGCACCAAACTCTTGTATGGACTAAGGTGCATTCGTGCAACCCACCAAGACTTTGTGTACAAGAAGTGCTAGCTAAGATGCATCCGTGTGACCTACGTGGGCACCAAACTCTTGCACGGACCCTATGTCCAAGAAATGCTAGCTAAAATGTATCTATGCGACCTACTTAGGCACCAAACTCTTACATGGACTAGGGCACATCTCTGTGACCTACCAATACTCTGCATCTAAGAAGTACTAGTTGAGGTGCATCCATACGACCTATCAGGCACTAAAATCTTGTGTAAACTATGGCGCATTCATTCAACCTACCTGGGCACCCAATCTCATGCTAACTTAGGTGCTTAAGCACTCCGGTGCTCAAACTCATGACCAACGAAGGAATTTCGGTGCTTGAAGGGCTAATGCAACTGATTGGTCATTCAATATGGCACATATCCTTTTAAGTAATGATTTATTAGCTCAAGCCCATTTATATAAATTTTATCTATATTGCCTGAAGTCGATTGACCTAACAAGCACACATTTTATCTAACGCTTACCAAGTTATGGTTTGCAGGAACTTATTCATGTTGCCAGTTGTGACCTACTAAATCGCTAATATGACATGCTTAGGAAAAACAAGAACAAAATGTAGAGCTTCATTACAAAGCCCCTTTCAATGAGGCAAGTTTACATAAAAAAATTCAAAATACAAACACTGAAATAAGCCTATGACCATAATAGGCAAGAGGAACTGGTCTTTTAAGAGCTAAAACATACAAATCTAAGCAAACCTATAGTTAATTGAGGAAGAGCTGAGTTCCAATGGATAGTGGGATTAGCAGGCAAGTTGAACTGCTCTAACCCTTCCTCAACTTCTATCTGAGCTGCTGGCTTGTTGAACTTGAGCACCCCTAAGGCGCTTGGAGTGGAAGAAATGGCATTTGAGGCAAGTAGGGTGGGTGTTGAAATCTCCCCTAGTCCTCTTGAGCAAGGAAAGCATATTTCAGCTTCATCAAGCTACTTGGAGGCCTGAAAACACCCAACGCCACCATGCAAGGAAGCAAAAAAACATAGCTGGAAGGGCTAAATTGCAACAAGCCATAAGGTTAGCAAGCAAGCTAGACCATTCCAGCTCCTCTTTCCCAGCCTCCTTCTAAGCTGAAAGTTCCTCCCATAGCCATACAATTCCTGGGCACTTGTAGAAATGAAATAGTTAGCTCATTAGAGGACAAAAGAGCAAAAAAGGAGGAGCTAAACTTGTTAGCACCGCAAGGAGGTTATGAAAAAATTCCCAAAGTCCTCAAAGGGGAGTTCCCCATGGGAACCACATGCAGTAGGCCATTCACACCTCGCAATCTCATGCAGTAGACCATACATGCCACAGAGCATTTTGTCGAAAGCTAGAGCTTTAGAAATATGGGGGGATTAGTCAATGTATCCATCTAGTTATTCCATTTAGCAGGGAAAGGGATTTCTCACACCTTATATAGACTAGCTTAGCTTCACCAAAGAATCCAGAAGATATCTAGCTTATCTTGATCAAACGGTCCAGAAGAAAGCAAAACTGCCATGTTGACAACTGTAAAACATGAATAGTAGGAGGTATGGCCTGGTGCAAATGAAATGAGAGATTGAAACCTAAAATGACAACACAATAAATTGTGAGCAAAGACTTTGACTATATAGTAGACTATAGGTGAAGGACTTGACAACACCACGAACTATAAGCAAGGACTTTGCCAACGAACTACAACTTCCAGTCCATAAGGTGAACTAAGAGTTGGGAGGCTAATGTTATGGGTATTTTCCAAATAATGTGAAATGGGCTGGCCGAGGCCTAATAAGAGACAAGTGCAACCAGAAAGGGCCCAGATCACCTAAAAAGCTGAGGTCACTCATGGAGGCATTAGCTTGCCAACTATGAGCCTAGGACGCAGGATGAGACCAAGGCAGAGATTCTATCTCATTGAGGATGGATTCCAGCTCACCAAGCGAAGTATGCTACCGCAGCCACCTCCCAATAGATTCATTTTTATTAAGCCTTAGTGTGAGACCAACCCTTATAGCCAACAGATCACCCAGCATGAGCTTGGACTGCCAAGCGAGCTGCCTTAAGCATTGGGTACGGAACGCCAAGGTCTAGTTAGTGCCCAGAGGCATATTCTTCCAACCACCAAGTTAGCTCTCAAAATTGACACATTAGCCACCAAAATCTAACGGTGAAATGCCAAGCATTTATTGCCTATAGTGGTGAAAATGATAGTTTTGCTATTTGTCAAATTATACTTGTAACCCTCCTTGCTTCTATAAATAAGAGAGGGATAGATCATTATAACTAAGGAAAAAATACATGCAAATACCCTGCAAAATAGTGAAAGAGCTTGTATACTGTAACTCTGTTGAATGGAATAGAGAAACCACCACACAAAGCTAATATAAAATCACTATGGACATTGGGGTCACACTGACTTTAGCTAAACCATGATAAAAGGCTTCTGGTATTCATTGTTCTTCCTCTCTCTCCATCTCTTTCTTATTCACATTTGCATCTATAGTCTGTAGTTTGGGGTTTACATTGAATTTTTCTTATTGATTGGATTTTGCTATCAACAGCATCCATATAAGATGACACATAGTTTCTAGTTCAAGCTATAGGAAAAACTCTTATGTTAGCTAGCTTGAAAAAAGTGTGTCTACTTCTACCAAAAGGGCTTTGGCTTAGAATGCTCTTTAGAGGCGTGTGCTCAGTGACCTGAGTGAGCACTATGACATGAACTAGGGATTAGACTGTGGTAGCTTAGAGACTCCTTTTATGCACTTAAAACTATGTAATGAGGCATATATAAATAAAACAAAGCTGTCTATCTTCCTATTCAAAAAGTCCCTTCTTAGTTTATACTAGAGGTTACTTATGTAAGGCATTATTTGAGACTTAGCATGAGCTGATGCTTCGACTACATGCTTATGGTTTTTTTTACAAATATGTTGCTCATAGGATTTCATTATATAGGCAATCAAAATCTATTTTGCTCTACTATTTATCAAAATTTATTGGAAGATTGACATGTTGGTCAAGAGTTGGCATCATGCATCACGTAATGGTTCTTTGTGAATATAATGATATTCAACATAATTTTCATGCAAATCAAACATTAGTTTTTGCAAAACATACAAAGATCCAAAATATTAATCATAACCTCATGCAAGTTTGCCATAAAATTGAACAACACAATAATATTCTGATGCAATACTTCTGTATCTTTATGCACATGTAATCCTTATGTTACTATTTACAACATAATGGGAGTCATAAATTAGTTTTTGCAAGGCATATATAGATCCAAAACACTAATATAACCTCATGCAAGTTTACCATAAAATTAAGTAATACATGTAGTGTGCATTTGGTACACTCAATAAGCTAGCTTATAGCTTATTGACCTACCCAATAAGCTATTTTTTTACATTTTAGAGGTGTTTAGTAAACTGACTTTTTAGAGGAAAAAAATAAGCTTTGTTTTGATAAACTACTCCAAGTATATAGATTATAGCTTAAAAGCTAGGAGCTTACAATCTTTTGTTCCAAATTTACCCATGATCCATATGTATCAATAATTTTCTAATGTTATATTATTTTCAATGGTTGTTTTTTTTTTTCACAAAGCCAAAGGTGGATTAAAAAAAAAGCACTTACACATCATTACATTTCTTGCCTATGCCCCTATTAATTCAACATAATTAATAAAAAAATAAATAAATATATGATGCCATGAAATATAATTAATTAAATTTTAGGTAATTATATTCATATTTTGGATATCTTGATTCCATCAATATTATTTAGCCTCAAAATAAATATAAAATAATGTACTTCATATATTTATTGATATTGACATGTCATTTTACATTTATGAGCAAGTTTATCAGCTAATTTTACTAAACAATTTTAATATAATCAGTTAGCTTATCAGCTTTTAATTAGTAGCTAGGTTATTAGTTACTTGTGCCAAATAGACTATTACATTTATTTTTTTTTGTGAGCTTTTGTCATTTTCTACAACTACTTTTTAAATCACTAATTCTAGATATAAAAAATAGTTTAGGCAGTTATATGGGAAGCTTGACTTCTTGGAAGGCTGGATGTTTTGATCATTAAACTGTTATTTTTGCATTTAGATTTGTGTTTTTTATTTGATTTATTTGTTTTGTGATTTGAAAAAAGGCAATCCTATAATGTTGAGCTTCCTTAGAATTAAAGGTTGAGCTAATTTGATTTCATGATTATTTTATCATGGGTATATACCTTTTGAGCATTTGGTGGATATTTGTACATGACTTTGCTGAATATATATATATATATATATATAAGTTAATAAATGAATTTTGGTGAAGTAAATATAGCAAGCCAGTCAAAATATAATGTCTATATATAATTTAATATAACACATAGAACTCTATTAGTTAAATTTAATATCATTTAGCAATAAGAATTTAATAAAATATAATTTTAAACTTTAGGATGTAATTACACAAAAAAACTATCTAGCTTGAATATTATTTAATATTAAATATTAAAATGTGATTTTGTTTGTATGTATGTATACACACACACATAAGAGACTGCGGAGGGTATAGCCACTAAAGATTAAAATAAAGTAATAGGAAAGATTAAAGAAGCAAGGATTATAGTCAGACTACCAACAACAATAGATATGAAAATATTTTATTTAAATTTGAAAGAAAACTCACACATTGGGAATTTTCTCTAGAATAAGCACCAAAGTAGGGATGGCAAAAACTTCACCAATACAATTTGGAAATGACCCTATTTAATGAAATTAGGTTGCAATAGGAAATTGCTTACATTATTGGTCCAATAAACTGCTACAGTGAAAAGCAAAATAATTTAAAAGTGACCACTGCTAATAGCTTTCCGTCAACTTTTGTCAGTTGAAAGTGGATTCCCTCTGCTTACAACAAAGATGCCTTCATCATTATGTCTGCGCCAAAAGGTTTTTTCTTTTTTTGGGATTTTCTTATCGACAATTTTGAATTTTGAGATGAACTACTTAGTCATCATCAAAATTAATTACTAAGTAATCATCCTCATTTGATTGAGTATAATCTTTAAACTCTTTGGAAGCATTTGAAGTACAAGAAGACTCTGTCTTGTCTTCAATATTTGCAAGGCGTTGAATTATGTCTTGGAGTTTTGAAATATATTCTAGTTTAGAGGAAATAGGGGCAAGAGCAGTTGCTATTTGAGATCTATTTTGAAGAAATTGATGAAATCCTTCTTTCATGCTTTTGTGGAAATGAGGATTCTCTTGAAACTATTTTTGAACCTCATGAACATGAGCTTTGTTGGCATATTTGTATGCTCCCTACCACTTAATTGTAGCCTAACGTTGAAGAGTAGGCCATTTATAGTGAGGATTTTCTTTAGAGTATTGGTACTCCTAGAAATAACACCAAGGAAGACTAACTTTCAAATACAACTGAAGGAATGAAGAAACATTTCCATAATTTAGATTGTCAAAATAGGATCTAAAAGCATTTCATCCCTCTTTGACATTTTTAGGAAAATTTTCTAGAATTGAACCATAAATGTCCCACCATCTGAAAAACTAATTTGAAAAATTTGTATTTTTTTTGTTTTGGTTGAAGAAAAATAACCAAGAATATTTTTGGGATTTAGTTTGGTAGAAGATTGTATTGTACCACACCTTTTGACAATCTCAGTATAGGTAACCAATTGGATTCCAAGGGATTGAAAACTTTTTTCTCTGAGAAATACCTCAGTTAGCCAAGGAGATAATTTTTTCAATTTGAAAAATTAAATGAGTAATTAAGGTTGGGTCAGTAGGATATTTATTGTGTTTAATCTTTATTGAACTAGTGTCAACCAAAATTAGTTAATAGAACTCTTTTAGTTTATTTAAAGATTCTGGCATAAAATGCCAATTTTTTGGATTTTCCTGCTAGAAATCTAATTCCATCTAAACTATATTTTGGGGGCTTTGGTTTCAAATGATATTTGGTATCTATTTTTATTGTTTGATTTCAAAAAAAAGTGATTTTTTTGGCTTTGGAAGAAGAACCAGCAATAGTTTTCTAATTTTTTAGGTCTTCTATTTTTTGTAGGATTTTAGATTGGCTCAAAATTAGGGCCCCTAACTCCTCTCTTCTTTGACAATATCTGCCTAAGATTTTTATCAAAGGTTAAGGGTTTTTGCATTTAGGAAGCCAAGACTTGGAGATTTGGGATTTGAAAGGCATAATCCTCCAGAGTTTGCTATTTGTTAAGGATTTTCCTGAATGTTGAATTTGTTTACCCTTATCTTTTGAAGAAGAGGAATTTGACTTTGTTTTTGGATCTGGAGGTAGATCCTTATTTTTGTCTCTATCTTTCTTTAGCAGCATATCTCCCTTGCAAAAATTCTTGAGTAAGAAAATCAAAAAGAGAGTTTGAAGAACCTTTGATGTTTTCTATTTTAAATCAAAAGCACTTAAAATTACTTGCCATCTAGCAAAAAATTGTTTTAAAGCTAAATTTTTTACATCTTTTTACAAAACATCTTTGGCTGATTTGCAATTGACTTAAACAATGAATTTTGGTTTAAAAGATCACTTTGAAATTTGTTAATGCAGGAAACAATTGCTAAAATTTCATTTTTGATAATAAAATAGTTTTGTCGTGCATGATTCCAATGCTTTGAAGTAAAAGCAACAACATGCTCTTTGTTGTTTTTATTTTGCTTGAGGATTCTCCCATATACTAAATATAATGCCTCAGCTTCAACAATTTTTAATGCATATGGATCAAAAATATGCAGACATGGAAGACATTTAACTTGAGCTTTAATTTTTCTAACAACATTTGTATAAATATCTGTCCAAAGAAGAGGACTCTTTTTCAAACTCTCTTGCAAAGGTTGTATATTAATAGGCCATTGAGGGAACAAGTTAAAAACATAATTCAAACATCCAAGAAATCTTTGTAATTGGGTTGTCAATAATTTGATTAGGAAACTTGTCAGCAAACTGAATTGCTCTTTCTATTGGAGTAGTAGTTCCTTGAAAATATAATGACCATGAAATCTAATTTTTTTGAAACAAAGAGATTTTTCTTTTGAGAAATAGTAAGACCATTCCTTTGGGTAATTTTTAAGAAAATATTGAGATGTTTAAAATGTTAATCAATATTCTTAGAAAAACAAGAACATCATCAATGTAAATAATAATAAATTTTGTAAATGGATTATAAATATTATTCACAATCCTTTGAAATTTTGAAGGTGCATTGAAGAGCTTTATTGAGAGCCCTATAATTAATTACTAACCTCAGAATTCCTCATTCAATTTCTACATTTTTATTTATGTAAAAGGAAGAACATGATCAAGGACTTTTACTTTTCATAATGATTCCTTTATTAAGGAGATCATTAATTTCTTTTTTGTAAAACTGTAAGAGTTTTTGATTCATATGTATAGGATGAGCCTTAGTTGTTATTTTTTTTTTTCAAAAAACTCTTTTTTATTTGGTTAATCTACCATTTGTTGTTTTCTTTTTCAAAAAGCATTTAGGAGATCAAAACATATTTGATTTTGTATTTTATTTTCTAAAGATTTTAACTTGTTTTGAACAACTAGTGTTTCTAAAAATTGTTCATTCTTCTTTAAGGAAATTTCTCTAGAAGATAACCAATTTGATTTTCTTTCATTTTAACAAGATTTAAGTCTTTGAAAACTAGTTTTTTGATAAACTAAAAACAATTTTCTCTCTTAGGCTTTTTGTGATTATACCTTCATCAGTTATCGAAAAAGACATAATTTGTTAGATAAATAGAGAACCTAAGATTATTTTGCTAGTCATATTTTTCACTAATAGAAAAGAAGTGTTGACTTTGAAATATGAGTTATTTATAACTACATCTAATGTTTTATAGTTTACGTGCAGTTTAGATCCATTTGTAGATCTAAGTTCTTCTTTAGTTTTCTCAAAGTATTTTGTTGGTATTAATCCTTGTTGAATATAATTGAGATTTGCCCCTATATCAAACAAGGCTATAGTTTCAATTGTATATTCATCTCTAATAGTTAATTTTATAGGGATGTACCATTCTTGGATTGAATGATTAGAAGTGATTTTGAAAACTTGTTCACATATTTCTTCTTTCTTTTCTTTGTCCTTTTGTTTGTTTTGAAGAAGTAAAAGAATTAAATCACAATGTTGTTGTTATTTTAAACCTTTCACTTCTTTTTTTATAAGATTAAGCTCATGCTGTAAATCCTCAATTGTGATAGGTTTACTAGTTTCTAAGCTGAATCTATCTAAGACACTCTTAAAGTTTTATTTTTCTATTTTAGTGTGTTTGATAGGCATAGAAGGTTTCTCTCTTGTTTGTTTAAGTTTCTAGAGCTAATTCTTCTTTTGTTCATCATCTGATAAATAACAGATGACTTCAAAAAAAAGATCTTACTCTTTTGTAAGAATGTTTACATCTTTTTTAGAAGATGATGTTTCTTCTATTTTAGAAGAACAACGATATTCATTTTGGATTTCTCTATTATTTTCTTGTTCAGCTTCTACTATTTCTAATGAGATTTCCTCAGTATCAGAGGATTCCCCAACTAGAAGATTGTTAATTTTATTTACAACTTCCTTTTCTAGCTCTAATTTCCTTGATTTCTTATTTAGTCTATAGTATTTAGCTATGTGACTTGGTCTATTATATCTAAAATAGATTGGTCAAATATCCTGATTTGGAGGAGGAGTATACTTTGGTTTCCTGTGATGATATTTCTTCTTATAGGATTTTTTTCTCCTATTTTAGTTTGCTAGACTCTACTTGTTTAGCCTTTCATCTATGTTTTGGTTTGAAATTTTTTAGGCATATGAACCCAAATTGTTTAAAAAAAGAGCCTAACTCTTTCGTATTGAGGATTCTTTCTTTAATTTTGTCATCTTGGTATATTTTTAGAGCTATTTTTTGGACATAAGCAATAAGCTATCCATAAGTAAGTTGCCCATAAGGGATAATCCCATTGAACTGATTTCTAAATTCATCCCTAACTTTATCTCCTAAAGACCTAGGGAGTCCTGCTAAGAATTTTTCTTTCCAAAAAGGTTGATTGCTATTAGACCTAGAGTAGATCCAACTAAAGAATGCATTTTTATACCATGCAAAATCTCTAAGGGTTCTACATTTAATATTGGATAGCAATTCAGCAGATTCATCCTTCCATAGGTTAGGTTTCCTATGAAATGTTTGGTGATTGTAAAGATTTGATCCTTTTCTATTTGTGTGACATGTTCATCCCACCAACCTTTAAGTTGGCCAGTAAAACTCACAATTAAGACATGAATGATTGTTATGTCATCACATCCATGGGTTATTTGATAAGCTATACCAACCATAGTCATTTGTTAGAGAAGATTTCTAGGTGGTCTCCAATTTTGAATAATGATGGGTTTTTTTGTTATGGTTTAGTTTGCAAAGCTTGAGATAAGATTTCTAGGTGGTCTCCAATTTGCTTCTATTTTGATAGCTTCTATTTTTAGATCTTCACTATTTGAAGATATTTTAGAGGCTTTATCCAAAGTTTGGATTTTTCTAGTACTATTCCTACTAGATCTATCATCTAGAGGAGTATCTGGAACTACCATGGTTTTTGATAACTTTGGGTCTGATTGTTCTATCATTCGAGCAATTTCTATTTCAATTATCACTTTAGTTCTTTTGGCTTTAGTAAGAATTTTATGCTTATCTTGTGGGATTTCATAAGGTTTAAATAAAGGTTGAGCAATTTGTCTACTAGTTGTGGCCTTTGAGGATTTTGTAATTTCAATGGTTAAAAGTTGAGTTCTTAAGGTTTGAAGATTCTTATTGGCATAATTATTTTGTTCCATCAAAGACTGTATGTATCTAGGAGAAATAGGTTCAACAACATCTTTAGCCTTAAAACATGTTGTTATAAGTGGTTTATCAGGGTTTATCATTTCTATTTAAAAAGGTTTTTAAGGAGGTAATTCTAAAATGAATTTTTCTCCTTTAATAGTAGACCAAGCCTGGGTTGTTCTATGGTTCATAGTTATTGATCTATTTAAGGGATAATTTATTTGCTTAGCTTCAGCATAAGCTTCAAACTAGTCAAACAAAGGAATATTTGTCTGGAATTTCCTCATGAATTTAAACCAAGGATCATGAATTTTGTTCTTTTAGAAATCCTTGAAAATTTAAAAGAAACAATTCTCTCTAAGGAGTAAGTTCCTATTAGTAAAATTTTTCTTTCAAAGACTTACATTAATTTGAAATATACTAATAAAATCCTTTTGGTTGTAAATCATTTTACTTTTAGATAATCATTTATGAGTTGAGAAAAAGTTGGAGATAAGGAAGATTCTTCAAATTCTTCCTAATTTTTAGCCTTTTATTTTCTTTTGGAGTTATTTTTGGTATACATAGGTTTAGGTATCCTAGAGGCATTATCAATTTCTCTTAAGTTGATAGCAGATAAGGACCTTTTCAAGCTAGATATACCTACTGACATAGTTAAACTAAAGGCTATAGATCTTTTAGGTATATCTATTTTAGGCCAATTTGAAGTAGAAGAATTTTTTACCTTAGTTATTCTAGGAGTATTTAAACTATTGCCATCCTTTCTAAAGAAAAGATCTACTTACCAGAGACATGTTGAATTATCCTAGAAACCTAAGGGCTAGGAAGTTGAGGTTGTGTTGCTTTAGGTAAAGACCATTTTTCTAGGAATTTTATCCTATACCAAGGAGTTACTACATGTATTTGTACTCTTACTTTTGAGGTATTTGTCAAGAAGAACGTCATTTGCCCTCTTGAACTTAGTGGTTTTAGGATACCTAAATTTTGGGTATTGTAAAGTTTATACTGGATCCTATATGTAATTACTATAGGGATAGATTCTAGTGCCATATTATAACCATGTAATTTGGTATTTAAAACAAAGAGTTCATCTTTATGTGTTTCCTTTAAATAAATAGAGATATCATGAAAGTAATCAAAATAGATTGGTCCCTGTGAAACACTTGTTTTAATGACTCCTAACAAAGAATCACCAAAATCTATATGCCTACCATCTCTTAGACAGAGCAACATAGTATTGTTTAGTCCCAATCTAGTCATGGGTTTGGTTGCGATCTGAACATAGCCAAAGTGTAAAAAGTTTTGTGTTGATCTTTGTTTATCAAATTCCTTTTCTGAAAGAAGAATAAATCCTTCTTTTAGAGGGTCAACATTGATAAATTTTTCTTCATTTTTTATAACATATGTTGATTTGTTAAAAAACTGAAAACTAGATTTGTAAAGCTCTTTATCTGGGATTCTAAGCATTTCCTAGTTATCCATTTGCCAATTAAAACTTTAAAGTCTATTTGCTTTTTAAAAATAGATTTAGAATTTTCCTTAAATTTAATTTTTGAAGATGATGCAGATGCAAATGATGAAAATGAAAAACGTGAAGACAAAGGATGATGCACGAGAAAATTGCAAATTCTTCGTTTCCAATGTCAAAGCTTTCAAGTTTCATAAAGATATTGATATGAATAGTAAATTACTTTGCCATATGAATTAAATGTTAATTTCTCAATATGAACTTTAAGATCCGGATTACTTAGCCCCTGCTTATGTTTAACATACGAGCATAGGGAGACAAAAGTAGCCCTTTTCTCAAATATACTCTTAAATAGGACTTACACTTCTTTATGAATTCATGTCTTACTAAGTGCTATTAGTTTTCTAGAAATCGAAGTTCATATTCAAAGACTAACATCAACTTGATGAAAGTAATAATAATTTTTTACTCATATTTCTATCCTTACTTCCCCTTTGGCTCTGATACTAGAGACCACAAAGGGTGTAACCCCTTTGTTGGCATATTTGTATGCTCCCCACCACTTAACTAAAGCCCAACATTGAAGAATAGGCCATTTGGGGTGAGGATTTTCTTTAGACTAATGACACTCTCACAGATAACACCAAGGAAGATCAATTTTTGAATAGAATTGAAAAAGTAAAGAAACATTTCCATAATTTAGATTATCAAAGCAGGATTTAAAAGTATTCCATCCCTTTTAGACAATTTTTGGAAAAAATTTTGAAATCATATCATAAATATCCCACCATCTAAAAAACCAATTTGGAAATTTGTATTTTTTTGGTTGAAGAAAAACAACCAAGAATGTTTCTGGGATTTATTTTCGAAAAAGAACTTTCTTGGTTTATTTAGAGATTCTAGCACAAAATGTCAATCTTTTGAAAAGATTTAAGAATTTAATGCTATTATGATATGAAATACCATAATATCTTATGTGACTTTGAGCTCACCTATCATAGGACCAATCATGACAAAATAGTATTATGATATTAAATCTTAAATGTCTTATTGGTATTAGATTTTAGAATGCAATTATATGATATTCCTAAATTTTAAATGCCCTATTGATGTTAAATTGATGAGTGTGATATAGTTTTAGTATGAAAAATTGCATATTCTATGGGGAAATAACTAGCATTAAAAATATAATTGCATTTGTGATAAATATTCTCGTAGACTATGTTATGGTATATTTCTCAATTTTGTGTCTATGCAATTTTATTATGTTGTTATTTTTGTGGGACCAATTATGAGGATTAGGAATCTCTAAAATTGTTTAGGACTATCATAATTTGTTTATTGTTAAATATTTATTATGATTGTTTATCTACCTATCGTGGGACCAATTACAAGTTATTTTAAACTTTATAATGTAATTATACAAAATAAAAATGTAAGGATTGAATTACAAATTCAATAAAACTATAAGGATAAAAAAATTCTATTAATTCATATAATTATGATATACCTTTCAAAATAAAATTGATACCCCTTCTAGTGAATGTGAGACAAATATTTGGAACCATTATATTTTTGGATGATGCTTATTTATATGGCATGAATAATATTGTGGATCATGTTATGATTTGTTTTGTTTGTCTTAACATGCCTAAATGATTGAAATGTAACTTATTTAGTACTAATCCAACAAGACCAGGGATCTAGATAGTGAGGAGTTATTAGAGTTGTGGCCTTTTTTGCAACAACTTTGTATTGACTTATTGGTTGTCGAGTAATGCCGTGAGACTTATTGATATTTTATTATATTTCTTTTCAAAATTTAAGAAATTACGATTACAAATAGTATGCTGAGAAAATCTTTGGATTGTATAAAGAAATATATTAGCAATAATACTATGATCATGACTGCTCTAATATGGAGATTGTGAAATATATTAGTAACTAGTTATAATAGGAAGACAAATATATTAGTCTTATTTTTTAAGACTTCAATCCATAAGCCTCCTTTATTATATATTATTTTGTTGAATCATAATTTTAGAAGTTTCATAGTGTCTAAGTTCATGGGACTATTAGTTTTCCAAAATGTTCAAGTTCATTTTGTATGCATATTCACTGAATATGGGAATTCATGCATCTAGATTCAAGAGAATTATTTATTAGAATATTAATGTGCTATTCATTAAGTAGTACTATATATACCCCTTTGTACTTGAAGTTTCAATAGCAGAGAGAGATAGAAAATATATTCCTCTTTTTCTAATAAAGTGGTATCAAAGCTTGGTTAAAGTTCTAAGATGAGTAACAATCTTATGCATATTTCTAAGGTTACAAAAGAGAACTAAAATGATTGGTGTATATGCATGAAAGCCTTGTTTGGTGATCAACAAGCATAAGATGTTGTAGAAAGAGGTTATGAAGAACTAGAAAATGAATGACCTTTTGACTCAAGCACAAAGACAAGCCCTAATTAGGAATTACAAGTTAGATTATCTAGTTTTATCCATCATCCATATGGCTTTGGATGAATGCATGTTTGAGAGGGTTACTACTACAAAGAAGGCTAAATAAGCTTAGGAGATTCTTCAAAATGTTTTCAAAGGAGTTGATAAGGTGAAGAAAGTGTGTCTTTAAACCTTATTGGCTAAGCTTGAATCTTTTCACATGAAGGAGATTAAGTCCATCTCAAATTATTTTGATAGAGTAGTGGCAAATGTTAACTAAATGAAGAGCTATGAAGGGAATATTAAATAAGTATGAGTGATTGAGAAAATTCTTTGATCACTTGACTCAAAATTTAAGTTTATTAGAATTATCATTGAGAAAATTCTCTCCAAGCTTATGAAGAACAAATTAAGAAGAAGGAAAACCTACAATCCAAGCACTTCGAGCGTAGCTTTCTTTGAAAGATGATGGAGGGGTGGAAGAGTCAAAGAGGAAAAGGAAGTGGATGAGGAAGAGGTCATGGACATGGCCAAGGAGGTAGAGAAAGAGGTAATAGTGAAATTCAAACAATGATAAGAGAAACTTTCAACTCAACAATGGTTGTGGGAGACTAAGAGAAAGAGGAAGAGGTAGTTATCTAAGAACAAATGAGAAAAGGGATGACAAGTCTAATGTTAAATGTTATAATTGGTGATTTGGTAATTTCTCTTAGGCATGCCACTATGCTACTAAAAAATTTGATGAAGAGGCCAATGTTGTTAAAGAAGAAGAGCCAAATTTGTTGTTAGCACTTAAAGATGATGAGAAAGATGACCAAAGTTTGTAGTACCTTGATAATGCAACAAGCAATCACATGTGTGGATTCAAAGAGAAGTTTGTATAGCTTGCTAAAAAGGTAAAAGGTAAGATCTCATTTGGAGACTTTTCAAAAATCTAAATTGAAAGGAAAGGTATTATTTTTATTCCTTGAACAGTGGCGATAAAAAACTCATTATGGATGTGCATTATGTACAGGAATTGAAAAGTAACATTGATGTGTTTATTTTCCGCAAGTGCACGATTTAGCTGTAGTAGAGTCCAGCGAATACAGATCGAGTCCCACAGGGATCTTTATTATCAGTTACTAGATGTTTGCAATGTAAGATGCTTAAATCAAATAAGAATAGTAAAGAGAATAAAGAGATCTAATGAAAGAACAATAAGCAAATAATAAGCAAAGTATAATTATAAAAGCCTAGGATTAAGGTTTCACCATAGTTATGATCTTTAACAATTAATTGAAATCTTTCCTATTATGATTACTTCATTAATTGAGGATGGTTTAGCCTAAGTTAATTACTAGCCTTTTTCAAGATCTAATAATAGTATTGAAATTAACCTAATTGCCTACTTTCATGGTTTAGATTAATTTAAACCCTTTAAGATCTGTGCAAACCAAATTCAAATCCTAAAGAAACTTATTCTACTTTTGTGATTAAAATCTCTTTATTCAACTATTAGTTTTTCGATGATAATCTTCTCCTTTCAATACTTCAACTATCTACCTAAGATATGATAAAACATTAGCCAAACACTTTATCAAGAACATAGCAGGCATAATAGTTGAATCAAATTAAATTATGTAATCACAATAGAAAACAAATCAATAACATTAAAGAATTATAATTGGGTTATTCCCAATCCTAGAATAAAGATCTACTCAGACATGATAGAAATAAAAACTATATTCATTAATGAAATAAATTGCAAAAGGTTTAAAGCAAAGAAAGAATAAAAGATGAATTGAAAAAAGAAAACTATAATGAAAGTAACCAAAATTCTTGAAAGAACATTAAGTAAAGAAAGAATCCTAAATTGAACTCAGAAAACTCCTAGGAAAGTAAGAAAACTCATGCTCTAAGTAATCCTAATTAAGAGAAACTAATGAATGATTAG
>JANHAO010010560.1:0-17565 GCA_026873985.1 Saraca asoca
TTGAATACTTTCTTGTGTTCACATCGTGATGAATATTTTCCATAATATCATGTATTGTTGTATGTTTCATTTTGTTAAATATCATGTTTTCAATTACTTGACTTCCTTGCTGAATTATAGTTTTCAAATGTATATTGAGATTATGGATGCAAAATAGGTAAACATATCTTCATGACTATATTTATATACATATACTTGCAAGCATGATTTTTAAATGAGATTTTTGGGTGATCCTGAGATTGTTTAGTCACTAAGTTTCTATGAAACTCACCCCTTTCTTTTCCATATTTTTTAGAGTTCAGAATTCTTCTACCGCTTTGTACCTTACACTAAAACATGATCTACTCTTGGATCAAGTGGATCATTCCTGCGGAGATTAAAGATATGAATGGTGGAAACCAATGGCAGTTGGTAGGATTATATATGCATGTGTTGTATATGATTGTTGGATGCCCAGTAGGATGTAAATTGTATAGTCTGGGCCACTGTACATTACTATGATATACAGGTTATGGTGGGCATATAGCCCTTGTGTTGTTGTATAGGCCTTGTGGCTAAGTGTCCAAAAAATAGAAGAAACTCTGTCAGATTTTCATTATAATTTAATATATAAATATTTCATCATGGATTGATGAAATAGTGAGTCATTGGTATATTATTTGCATTATAAGACTTGTAGGGAATTTCCTGATGGAAAGGGTTTCCTAATGGTGACCTTCTGTGCCGATCACATTCTGTGGATTGGGGCGTGACATAAAGTTTGATCAAGTTATTGCAACAATAATCAAAGAATCACAAAATACATCAACCATATCATGGAAAGGTTGATGGGTTTGTTATGTTCACATGAGCAACGCATGAATCAGAAAGCCATAAGCTCAAGTCTTTAGCAAGCTTTGCAAAGCATGATGAACCACTAAAATCACAAAAGCCACTAAGGTGGTTGAGGTTGTGGTGGACAAAGATAAGGACATGGAAGAGGTGGATATTCTAATTCCGCCAACAAAGAAAAATCAAGTGATAGCAATTTTCAGAAACATTGAGAAGGTCATAATGGAGCAAGTAACAATCTAATATTCCATGTTTCATATGCAAAAAATATGGACATTATCGAAACGAGTGCTACAATAAGATGCCAGATGAGTTTGTAGAGCATGCAAATACCGCAGATGTGGAAGAGAACCTAGTGCTCGCATGCAAATCAAATGAGCCATATGTGGAGTATACATATATATGGTATCTTAATATTGAGTGCAATAATCACATGTGTGGAAGGAAAGAGCTTTTTTTATATCTGGATGAATTTGTATGTGGAGAAGTAAATTTTAGGAATAAATCCAAAATTCCCGTTATGGGTAGAGGTGACATCAACATTAAATTGAAAGATAGTACAAATGTTACTATTGTTGATGTTTATTTTGTGCTAGGTCTTTATTGAAACTTATTGAGTATTGGCCACCTTTCTGAAAAGGACACAAAATTGATATTCAGAATGGAGTTTGCACAATCAAAGGTAAAAATGGCAAAATGATTACAATAGTGTAGATGACAAAGAATCACATGTTTCCTCTCACCTTGCAAACAGGAACATTGATGAATTTTTCAATGATTTTGAAAGATGAAAAATGGTTGTGGCATCTTTGGTATAATCATTTGAACTTTCATGGGCTGAAACTGTTGGCTCAAAAAAATATGTTAATAGGCTTACTAATAATTGAAGCTTCTAATTAATAGTGTGTAGGGTGTATTTTTGAAAAATAACATAGAGACTCCTTTCCAATTGGAAAAGTTAAAAGGGCCAGGTAACTCTTGGAGTTAGTGCACATAGATATCTGTGGCCTAGTTAAGGTAGAATCACTTAGACACATGTAACGTATTATTTAAAAAAAATAGAAAGTGTAGGTTAAGGGACCGAAGTGAAAGACTTAAATTTTTCGTTGGGGTTGAAATGTAGTTTTTCCCTTTTACAAGAGGACCTCATTGAAGTTATTGCTAGGTCAATAGGGCAAATTGCCATTTCATTTATGATTTAATATCTCCTCAGCCCAGCTCCCCTGCATTGTGCGTGTCCTTTCTCTCGAAGCTTCCTCTGTGCGATTTCCAGTGTTTTTCGATTGATCTCCACTTTTTGTTTGTAGTCATCACCGATTGGCAAGGCTCTGGTTGGTTACCTTCCTTCTTTTCTAGCGTATTCCTCTCCTTTCGGTGCACATTTGATTTTGTGTTATTTAATCTTTCCTCCTCCCCTGTTTTTGAGCTACAATGCTGGCCACTACCCTTTCTTTTTGGTCCTCTGCCTTCCAGTGACACCTAACCACCTCATTCATTCCTTTGGCACCCCAACCAACTCATGGTAGTAGGTGCGTTCGTCTCTTTCCCTTGTAGTAGCATTGTTTAGTCGGCGACAAGCTGTGTACTGGCACTTTGGACTGTGATGAGTATTCCTAAATCATTAGATTTATTTTATAGCACATTGACATCAAGTTTTTAAGGTGGGTTAGTTGAAACCCTCATTGTGCAAAGTTGATGAAAGCTGAAGTTTTCCTTCTTGTTTTGCGTTGTCTTACTTCAGTGAAGTTTCTAGTAAATGATTAAGCACATTAACACCAAAAATTTAGAGTTTCAGCTGAAAAATCCAAGTAGGTGATTTTGACTATTTGATCTAAAAGTTTAGTTGTTGTTGAAGTTTAATATTAATGTTAAATGGTGTGCTTAGCTAGAAAATCTTTAATCTAAGTTTAAAAGCTAATTTTAACATTGATTATATCCAACTAGGTTAAACAACTTAATTTCTCCAAGTGGGCCAATTTAGCACCTTGAGTGACAATTAGATCATTCTAAGGAGTGTTTAAGGTAAGTGGATAATCCTCCTTACTTAATAAATTCCATTTTTGAAATAATTTTATTGTATGGAATATTTTGGTTTTTGTTGAATGATTTGATTTTGATGGTAGTTTTCTTTGAAAACCTTATGATATGTTATATGTTTTATATATACATAGAAATTTATTTGATGTGATGAAAGTATGCTTTTATTTTTGTAGCATAATATTTCAAATGACTTAATAAATTGAGGTCCTGGATCCATTGAAAATCCGTTGGTAATCCAATGGCAGTTGTAACTACCCTGTATGGCAGAGAAATAAGGGTGGATCTATCAAATATATGAATATTTGACATGCATATTAAATTGGAGAAATAAGGGTGGACCTGTCGAATATATATAAATGTACAACATGTGTATTGGATTAATTTTTGGGGATGTTTATGATATTATGATTATCAATAGGAATTTTTCTTAGATTCTAGCTGAGTGTATGGTTACTTGAATATCATAATTTTATCTATATATACGTATATATTATTTTTATAGGATTGTCTACTCATTAAGTTTCTATGAAACTCACTCCTCTTTTCTCAATGTTTTTCAGAGCCATAGGATACTCCTACCATCCTTCCACCTCACACTAATATGGGATCTGCTTCTTGATTGAGTGGTTCTTTTCCATGGAGTATAAAGGTATATAAATGATGAAAATTAATGGTAGTTGAAAGGATTATATGCATACATGTATGTTAATTGTGGAGTGCCCAGTAGGTTATAGATGGTGTTGTTCTGGGCCATTGTTATTGTGTGTTATTGTATAGGTTGTGGTGGGTGTATAGCCCTTTTGTTATTGTATAGGCCTTACGCTCAAACATACGAAAAATAGAGGAAACTCTGCCAAATTTTCATTAAAATGGATATGTGCATATTTAGTTGGGTATTGGTATAATTATATGTCTTGGCATGCCATTTTACATGATCAGGCTTGAATGAGGTTTTCTAACAGTGACTTTTTATGCCAATCACATTTTATGGGTTGAGGCGTAACAAAATTGATATCAAAGCATGGTCTAGAATTTACGTGCATAATAGAAGTCTCCAACTACCATGATGGGATAGGCATACCTAATTTATATTAATGTGCCTGGGAGCATGACACATGATGAGGATATATTGATACCCATACCATGAATATGTTGAAAATCTCCATATTGCCTAAATCTTCTAATCCTACATGTATTAGTGTATTGAATCCTGCCTAAGACAAATCTTCTTGTTTCATAATAGGACAATGTTGCCTAAAATTTGACTTCTACGAGGATGTCGATATGAAGAATTGTTCAACAAAGCATCCCAAAATCCATCTTCTTCCCAGAGATTACCTTGGGGCTGGGCTAGACCGAGAGGCCAAGGCCGTGCTAGAGGCCAAAGCAGTGTTGCATGTAAAGAAGGGCAAGCAGAGAGTTCTTAATTTGAATTTAAAGCTCCTTCCACCTTTGGGGCTACAGCTAGTCCCTCCTCTTTAGACACCTAATTGTAGGCCACTGATTTAAAAAATGTCATGATGAAATTCATGAATAGAATGACCTACCAGGAAGCACAAAGACAAGAAAGGAAGTCAAAGCCTCAGATGCCTCCACCCTTTCCACCTCCTGCTGTAGACCTTTCTAATTATTTAAATGAATTTCAAAAGCTTAAGCCCCCAAGATTTTCAGGCATTGGGTTAGCTATGGACCCCTTTAAATTTTTAAATCAGATTGAGCAGTTGTAGCAAGTTTTGAGATGCCCAGAAGACATACGTGTACAGCTCGTTGAGTTCCAGATAGATGATATTGCAGCCGCTTGGTATTGAGGCTGAGAAAGTTATAGGTTCACGGGAGATGGGCTGAATAGTTCAAAAATGCTCCACATGGCTTTCCTACAACAATTTTTCCCTTCCAGATAGTGATTTGCTAAACTATAGGAATTTCAACATTTGAAATAGGAAGGACTATTAGTTTCAAAGTGTGTTGCTCGATTTCTTCACCTTTCCCAGTTTGTTGGTAACATGATCTCCACTGAATAGGAAAAAGCCTAAAGATCTGTTAGTGGTCTTAATGATCGATATTTCAATGTTTTATTGGTCACAGAAGGCATTACATATGAGCAAGTTTATAATTAGACTATTTAGTTGGAAGTGAGATTCAGAGAAAGGTGAGAAGCAAGGGAAGCCTTGGGTAGTTCAAGAAAGATGTCTAAATCTCAGAGCACTAATGGAGAATTCAGAGGACAATTATCTATAGCTTCTAGTGCACATTTTTCTAGGAGACCTGAGGTACCCCTTCCATCACAGTATTCCAGTGTGAGCACTCAAGATAGAAAACCTCTAAGTGCTGCTGCCTCTAGTTATCACCCTTCCAGGGGATCTAATTTCAATCAACCTACCTTAGCTCCGTGTCGACTTTGCAGGAGAGTTCACTCTAGGAATTGGAGGCAAGGAGCTAGAACATGTTTTGCATGTGGTTAGGTAGGCCACATGGTGAGAGACTACCCTTATGTTTCTATTATGTCTAGTGGCACTAGAGCCGTTGGTGCATCTGGAAGTACTTCATCTTGGCGTGTGCCATCCATGAGGGCTACAAAGACTAATTTTGTTGCTAGAAAAGGAGGCGGGAGTTCTACTGGTAAAGGCCATGGTAGCGGTCAAAGAGCTATTACGAGAGTGTTCACCTTGGCGGGGCATGATGCCAAGGCTTCGAATGCTCTGGTTACAGAAACTTTGGTAGTTGATTCTATTCCAACCTATGTGTTGTTTGATTCAAGTGCTATTCATTCATTTGTATCTATTTACTTGGCTATGAAACTTGCTAGACCCTGAAAGCCCCTTGCATTATAGCTGTTGGTATCCACTCCCCTGGGTCAGGTATTGATAGCTAGTGAAATGATCTCCTCTTGTGATATCAATGTTTGTAGAACTAATCTACTTGTCGATTTGATTGTGTTGGATATGGTAGATTTTGATGTCATTTTAGGCATGGATTGGTTATTAGCACATCATGCATGTGTTGATTGTCATAATAAGCTGGTCAGCTTTTACATACTAAATAAGGAGGTCTGAGTACTCCAGGGAGATAGGGTGATGTCCCTATCAATTTAATTTCTACCCAACATGCTAGCAAGATGAGTAAAAGGGGATGTGAGGCTTATTTAGCATTCATTAGGGCTACTGAAGTGATAGAACTAAAAGCAGAAAGTGTGCTAGTGGTTCGGGAGTTTCTAGATGTCTTCCCAGAAGAATTACCTAGAATGCCACCAGAATGAGAAATTGAATTTTGCATCAATGTTGTTCCTAGGACTGATCCCATTTCCATTCCCCCATATCATATAGCACCAGTTGAATTGAAAGAGTTGAAGGTGCACACCTCGGATCGTCATGGATCCTTAAACAATAAAGGAAGATGCCCGCTCCTTTGCGAAATCAGGACTGGTTTTAGGATTCTGGGGAAAGACATTCGCTTAGAAGCAATATGTCTTACTCAACAGTAGCGAGGATGCGTAATAAGCAGATAGTAGTTGGTCGATGGTCTAAACCTACTCTTCCAAAAAGAAAGAGCATGCTTAGTGAAAGACAGTGGCTCCATATGGGAGAATTGGAGAAGTCACAGTCGGGTAAGCAGGTTCGGGCTTCAAAGTTTTTCCTTCTTACTTAGGGCGTAGGGGGAAGATAAGAGACTTTTCTGCACTCATTCACTCCGGTGTTGAGGTCTTGTTAGACGAGGGCTTTATCTATCCCAGTACTTCTCCTTGGGGAGCCCCTATGTAATTTGTGAAGAATAAAAATGGAATCTTGAGACTTTGCATTGATTATAGGTAGTTGAACAAAGTCACCGTGAAGAACAAGTACCCAATGCCTAGAATTGATGACTTGTTCGATTAACTTTAAGGTGCTCCGTACTTTTCCAAGATTGACTTGTGATCTTGTTAACACCAACTACGAATTCGAAAGGAGGACATTCCAAAGACTGCTTTCTAGACTTGATATGGTCATTATGAATTTTTGGTAATGTCTTTTGGATTGACCAATGCCCTTGCAGCTTTTATAGACCTAATGAATAGGGTCTTTAAACCATTTTTGGATCAATTTGTAATTGTGTTTATTGATGACATCCTAGTGTACTCTTATGATGATCAAACTCATAAACAATATTTGAGATTGGTGTTGCATACTCTCAAGGAGCATAAGCTTTATGCAAAGTTTTCAAAATGTGAGTTCTAGTTGACAAGTGTAACCTTTTTAGGATATGTGATTTCAAATGAAGGCATCAGTGTAGATCCCAGAAAAGTAGAAATGGTTCAAAATTGGCCCAAACCCACCTCAGCTATGAAGATTCGTAGTTTCCTGGGTCTGGTTGGGTATTATCATTACTTTGTGAAAGGCTTCTCTCGAATTTTGGCCCCTTTAGAAGACATGCTTTGAGCTTGTGTGCTGGAATTTGAAGATAGTTAGGAAAAATACTTACCTTTGATTAAATTTGCTTATAACAATAACTATCACTCTACTATTTAGATGGCCCCATTTGAAGCATTGTATGGAAGGAAGTACAGATCTCTAATTGGATGGTTTGAAGAAGGAGAAGCAAAGTTACTGGGCTTAGACTTGGTGCAAGATCCAAATGAAAAAGTGAAAACCATTCGAGAGGAGCTACTTACAACTCAAAGTTGCCAAAAGTCCTATGCTGATAAAAGAAGAAAGGATTTGGAATTTCAAGTAGGTGATCAGGTGTTCTTGAAAGTATCACCCATAAAAGGAATAATGAGATTTGGCAAGAAAGGAAAGTTGAGTCCTTGATATATAGGCTCATTTCCTATTGAGAGATGGATTAGTACTATAGCATACAGGTTAGATCTATTTCCAGAGTTGGAAAGTATTCATCTTGTTTTTCAGGTGTTGATGATGATGAAGTATATGCCAGGCCCATCACACATCCATCCTTAATTTTCGGTTGAGCTGGATAGCTATCTTACCTATGAGGAGCGTCCCGTGGCTATAGTTGATCGTCAAGTAAGAAAGCTTTGCTCTAAAGAATATCCACTGGTAAAGGTCCTATGGGAAAACCATGGGGAAAAAGAAATGACTTGGGAGCCTGAGTCCCTAATGATGAGTAAATATCCCCATCTTTTTGAATGATCTAATGGTATGAATCTCCACTTCTTATAATCATGTTTTAGAATTTGAGGACGAATTCTTTTATTGGAGGGGGAGAGTTTGTAATATCTTATTTAAAAAAATAGAAAATGCTGGCTGAGGGACTGAAGTGAAAGATTTAAATTTTTTGTTGGGGCTAAAATGTAGTTTTTCCCTTTTGTAAGAGGACCTCATTGAAGTTATTGTTGGGTTAATGGGGCAAACTAGCAATTTTTCCCATTTCATTTATGATTTAATATCTCCTCAGCCCAACTCCCTTGTATTGTGTGCATCCTTTCTCTTAAAACTTCCTACATGTGATCTCCAGCATTTTTCAATTGACCTCCACTCTTTGTTTGTAGCTGTCATCAATTGGTGAAGCTCCAGCCGATCACCTTGGTTCTTTTCTGGTGTATTCCTCTCTTTCTGATGCATATTCAGTTCTGTGTTATCGAAGCTTTCCTCCTCCCTTATTTTCAAGTTACAACACCTGCCATCGTCTTTCCTCTTTGGTCCTTTGCTTTCCAGCGACATCTGGCCACCTCATTTCTTCCTTTGGCATCCTAAATAACTCACGACAACAGATGCGTCTGTCTCTTTCCCCTATAGCAGTACTATTCAGTTACTTGCTTCTTTAGCTTACAGGCAAGGTTTTCGCCAACGGTGAGCTGGCTACCAACACTTTGGACTCTAGTGAGTATTTCTATATCATCAGATTTATTTTATAGCATGTTTACTTCAAGTTTTTAAGATGGGTTAGTTGAAACCCTTACTCTGTAAAGTTGATGAAAGCTAAAGTTTTCCTTCTTGTTTTGCGTTGTCTTGCTTTAGTGAAGTCTCTAGTGAAGGATCAAGCACACCAAATTTGAAGTTTCAGCTGAAAAACCCAAGTAGGTGATTTTGACTATTTGATCTAAAAGTTCAGTTGTTGTTGAAGTTTAATATTAATGTTGAATGGTGTGCTTAGTCAGAGAATCTTCAATCTAAGCTTAAAAGCTAATTTTAACATCGATTATATCCAACTAGGTTGAATAGCTTGATTTCTCCAAGTGGGCTGATTTAGCAACTTGACTGACAATTAGATCATTTTAAGGAGTGTCTAAGGTGAGTGGATAATCCTTCTTACTTAATAAATCCCATTTTTGGAATAATTTGTTGTATGGAATATTTTAGTTTTTGCTTGATAATTTGATTTTGATGGTAGTTTTCTTTGAAAACTTTATGATATGTTGTATATATACATAGAAATTTATTTGATATGATAAAATTATGCTTTTATTTTTGTAGCATAATATTTCAGATGACTTAATAAATTGAAGTCTTGGATCCATTGAAAATCCATTGGTAATCTGGTGGTAGTTGTGACTAGCCTGTGTGATGGAGAAATATGGGTGGGCCCATCGAATATATATAAATATTTTGCATATGTATTGGATTGATTTTTAGGCATGTTTATGATGTTATGATTACCATTAGGAATTTTCCTTAGATTCTAGTTGAGTGTATGGTTACTTGAATATCATAATTTTATCTATATATATTGTTTTCATAAGATTGTCTACTCATTGAATTTCAATGAAACTCACTCATTTCTTCCTAATGTTTTTCATAGCCATAGGATACTCTTACCATGCCTCCACCTCATACTGATATAGGATCTGCTTCTTGGTTGAGTGGATCTTCCTCGAGGAGTATAAAGGTATATAAATAGTGGAAATTAATGGCAATTAGTAGGATTATATGCATGCATGTATGTTAATTGTGGAGCGCCCAGTAGGTTATAGATGGTGTTGTTTTGGGCTATTGTTATTGTGTATTATTGTACAAGTTGTAGTGGATATGTAGCCCTTTTATTGTTGTATAGGCCTTGTGCCTAAACATCCAAAAAATAGAGGAAGCACTACTAGATTTTTTACTAAAATGGATATGTGCATATTTAGCTGGGTATTGGTCTAATTGTATGTCTTGGTATGTCATTTTACATGGTCAGGCTTGTAGGGGGTTTCTTAACGGTGACCTTCTATATTAGTCATGTTTTGTGGGTTGGGGCATGACAACACAAAAGGTACATTTTAATCTTTGTGGATAATTTTACTAGAAAAACTTGGATATATTTTCTTAATGAAAAATCAGAGGCCTTTGAGAATTTAAAGAATTTAAGACTTTTGTAGAAAAATAAAGTGGTTGTTATGTAAAAATTTGGAGATCTGATAAAGGAAAAGAGTTCACTTCAAATGAATTTTCAAATTTTTGTAAAAGCCAAGCAATCCAATGTCAATTGATGGCCAATTATACACATCAACAAAATGACATAGTTGAAAGAAAAAATAGAATAATTTTTGAAATGGTCAGGAGCTTATTGAAAGCTAAAACTCTGCCAAAGCCTTTTTAGGCAGAAGCTATTGCATATGTTATATTTTTATTAAACAAGTGTCCCACAAAAAGTGTTCTTGGAAGAACCCTAAAAGCAGCTTGAAGCGATAACAAGCTAGAAGTCTTTTTCTTGTGCATATTTAGGTGTCTTGCATATCTACATATTCCAAATGAGCGAAGAAAGAAACTGGATGATAAAAGCCAAAAGTACATTTTCATTGGCTACAGTGAAGTGATTAAGGGTTACAAATTATACAACTTGTAACAAAAGAAGTGATTGTGAGTAGAGATGTCTAGTTCATTGAAGATGAAGCATAGGCATGGAATCAAAAAGATGAACAACAAGAAGGCATTATCATAGAAGATGAACCAAATTCAATGGAAACAGAAAGATCTTCACCTGACAATTCATTCCTTAGAAACTTTTCTCCACCAACAATAGTTTCAAAGACATTAAAGCATCTTCGATGACCATGAATGATGTCAACTCATTTGCAAGACTACATGGTTATATATGATAATGATCATAAAGATATATCCATTGATGAAACTATTGTGAACTTTTGCTTATTTATAGTGTGACCCAGTTTCTAATGAAGATATAATAACTAATGAATGATGGATTCAAGCAATGCATGATAAGATTCATTCAATAGAGAAAAATGACACGTGGAAGCTAACTACTTTACCACTTGGGAAAAAGCTTTTTGGAGTCAAATGGGTGTAGAAGACAAAATACAAGTTTGATGATCAGATGGATCACTTGAAGGCAAGACTGGTTATAAAAAGCTACAAACAAAAGCCTAGAATTGACTGCTTTGAAGTATTTGCACCAAGTACTAGAATGGATTCTATTCGGATAATTGTAGCACTTGTAGCTCAAAACTGATAAAAAATTTATTAGATGAATGTGAAATCAGTATTTCTGAATGGCTTCCTTGATGAGAAGGTCATTGAGCAACCACCTGGTTACATGAAGAAAGGACATGAGAAACAAGTTTACAAATTGAAAAAGGTATTATATCAGTTGAAATAAGCACCTCATGCTTGGTATAGCCGGATTGATGGATACTTACTATAGTAAGATTTCCAGAAATGTCCTTATGAGCATACACTATATATTAAGTCACAACCTAACGGTGATCTCATTATTGTTTATATTTATGTTGATGAGTTGATATTTATAAGAAATTGCAAAGAGATATTTGATGAATTTAGAGAGGCAATGACTAACCAGTTTGAGATAACAGATATGAGATTGATGTCCTATTTTTTAGGCATTGAAGTGTAGCAGATTGGTGATGACATTTTTATTTCCCAATAAAAATATGCCAACGATATTTTGAAGCGTCTAAAAATAGAGTCATTCAAACCGATCTAAACACTAGTTGCAGAACAATTAGAGTTGAAGAAGGAAGAAAGCGAAGAACTAATAAATCCCACATATTTCAAAAGCCTAGTTGGCAATCTGAGATATTTGACTTGCACCAAACTAGATATAGCCTATGGTGTGGGGATTATTAGTCAATTCATGGAAGAATCTCACCAATCATATTTGCAAGCAGCAAAACGAATTTTACGCTACGTGAGTGGTATCCATGATAATGAGATCTTTCACTCTTATTCTAATAATTTTGGTTTGGTGAAATACACAGATTGTGATTGGGTAGGTGATATAGAAATTCGAAAAAGTACTTTTGGGTATGCTTTCTTTCTTGGACAAAGATATTTTTCATGATCCTCAAAGAAACAAGTTGTTATGTTGTCCAAGTAGAAGCAAAGTATATGGCCACAACTTTTGCAGCATGTCAAGGGAGTTTGACTTCGTAGGATACTCGGTGAAATAATACATGAACCGACAGATCCTACAAAAATCATGTGTGTTAAAAAGGTAGCTATTGCATCAGTCAAAAATCCAGTTTTCCATGGGAGAAGAAGCTTATTGACATCAAGTATCATTATATTTGTGAGTTAGTAAAAAATGATAAAATTGAACTAGAATTTTATAAGTTTGTAGATCAAGTTACAGACATTATAACAAAATCATTGAAGGCAGATGCGTTTGAGAAACTGAAGATAATACTTAATGCTATTTCAAAATCAAATTTAAGGGAGGCTATTGAAAATAATCTAAATTAGATTTTGAAAAAAAAATGATAAAGGCCAAAATCTTAAATTGTGGAAACTAAAATCTCAACTGTAATAAGATAAGGTTAGAGTTTGAGATAAGTCTAGAGTTTTTATTTTTGGAATGCAGCAAATAAATCTTAGTAAAAATAAGATTGATCTATTAGGATAAATCTTAAGCCTTTATTTTTAAAATACAGTAGATAAAATTTAGTAAAGATAATGTTGATTTATTAGGATAAAGTTACATATTTTTCTTCTTATCTTATTAGTTTCGTTTTGCTTATAAATATAAGCTCTGTTTCAAATTTTATAATACAATTGAAAAGTCAGGAAGATACATAAACTAGTAAGTTTGTGAGTTAGATAGAGTTTCTTTGCGTATTGAATTAAAATTATGATTAAAGAATTTCTCTTTTTTCATATTTTTCTCTAAAAATATTTTTCTTTTATTTTATTCTTTTGATTCTAAAAATATTTTTCTTTTCTTTTATTCTTTTAGTTTTTAATTCTCACGTTAACTTGTGACGGAAAAAGAGTCAAACAAGAGATTGATTTGCATTTTGAAAGAAAGAAATATTATTAATCATGAAGTATAGAAATAAGAAGAACCTAATAGAAAAACACATCAATGAATGGCGCAATAATAAATGAAATAGCACCATAGTAACGAGAGCAGAAGATTGAAGAAAGAGAAGAAAGAACGTTGATGAGAAGCTGAATTTCGAAATTTCCATTGTACCCTTACTTTGTTTATCTCAATTCCGATTGCCTACTTCAATAAATTTATGGCTATAACTCACTCGTTTACCAAGATTTGTTAAAATCTTTACAAGTATGTTGTATAGCAAAAAATCGTACCACGGAATTGCCCTAATTTAAATTGTGGGTTGATGTTTCATTTTCCTTTTTTTTTTTTAATTGAGTACTTGTACATTTGTAGCTTTTACTTTGGAAAGGTCATAATCTGTGAATTTGGATACTATTTTTTTTGTCATTTTTCTATTATATTTAAAAAGAAATACAAATTTTATATATAATAAGATTTCAATTTTTTATGTAATATAACTCATAAAAATTTATATTTATCTCTCTTTCTAAATATAATAGAAAAATGATATAAAAAATAGAGAATCTAAAATTTACAAGATACAATATTTTATATGTATGAAATAATTAATTTTATAAAAAACACAATTTCTTAAACGGTCAAAATATTTTTCACTATTGAATTAATTTTTTAATTTTAATTATATTTTTGACTCCTCTTATATTTGACCATATTTAATTGAAATTCTATTTTCATATTTCATACTAAAATCAAAATACTTTTGATCCTGAACTTTAAGTTCCGTTAAATTGATAACCGACAGGCTGATGTGATTTTTTTTTTTCCAACGTGGCATTAGAGGAAAAGCCAAATCTTTCCAGCATTTGGTGGCTGGGAGTAACCTGAGCCAGAGCATGTGCACATGTTCCAAACGTCGTCGTAGGCACAACTGTGGGCAGTCTGACACGTGTTCTTCAACGTCTCCGATTATTGCGTCGCCAAGCATGTCGGCGGCGTCGACTGGTCCCCGATGCAGCAAAACTTCGCTGTGTTAAACACGGCACACACGCTCCTGCACGCCACAACTGAACCACCGTTGGTGACCTGCAACTCAGCCAGGCAGTGACCGTTCAAGTCCGCTATGCAGCTCGCGTACTGGCACATTAGGACTCTTCGAAATTCAAGACTTGAGGGTCACACTTTCTGAAACAACAAAGATGCCATTTTCGCCATTGGAGACCAGAAATGAAGGTATAGAATCGTGGGTACCCATGCACTGCTGCACATATGGCTTCTCTAATCTATAAGTTGTTAACTTTTTCTCAGAAATTTGGGGTGGGAAGAAATTTCACACGAGGAGCAGATGAATTTGCTGAGTATAATTTTTTTATCTTTTGCATAATTGCTAGGTAAAACTTATGTAATTAAAAAAAAAAATACCATGTTTGATTTAAATATGGGGATATATTCAAAAAAGAATTTATATTTGAAATGCCAAGGTGTCTACCTTCGCTGAGGATGGCTATGGCATTGTCGGAAAAAGTTCCAGATCATAGTGTATAGTTGCAACGGTTTTTGAGAATAAAGACGGGTGGAAGTTATATCCACATCTTTTTCTCTAATGCTAGATTGGAAAAAAAAAATCCAACATTTCAATTATTAATACAAAGCACAAGATTAAAATTATTTTGACTTAAATATCACATGGATTAAAATAAAAAGTCGAGAGTAAATATGATTAAAATAAATATTAAAAAAAAATAAAAATATAAATAAAATTTTTTAAAAGATTAAATTATTTTATTAATTTTATTTAAATTTTAATTAGATTATTTTAATTTAAAAATTTTAAATTACATCTTTATAATTATTTTTTATTTTTAATTTAATATTTCTTATCATTTTTCTTACATTTTATAAACAACCAACACTATGAACAATACTTTTTTAAATATAGCTTAATAATAATTGATGTAAAATTTTTATATAATTTCTATTTATATTGAAATAACATAATTTGACATTAAAATATTTTATAAAATTATTTTATTAAGAAAAAAAATAAATTATTTGCCTCTCATTTTTTTAAATAATTGTTTTAAGTATAAAAACAACTCCATTTTGTGCACTCTGCCCGTGGTATCAACCAAACAGAAAAATCAATCAATTTCCACCCTCTTTGTCCAATGCCTACAAGGCTACAGCCCCAGAAGAAAAAAAAAAAATCTCTCAATCCTTCAAGAACTATTTTTGCCAGTTACACTCCATTCCCATATTCTAAGAACTTACAAATGCAGGGAATAAATTAATGCATCTGAAGGATCATTATTTCGTAAAAACTATCATCACAATTCATCTAAATTAGAAGGTACCAACAAAAAATACAAAGCAATGTAATGTTTACAGACAGGTGAATAAAAAGACTAACTATCAAAAATAAAATTAAGGTCACTTCAGTGATACAAGGGAAGGGGTTAATCTAATATGGTACAAACCAACCTATTTGAGAATCTATCATGAAAAATGTCACAACTCAAACCAAATACGATCAAGCTATCCGATGATTGACATGTCTCTATTCTTCTGCAAAGATAAAAAGATTGTTGTCCGACTAAATTTAAGCATCATCGTCATCTTTATCTGCATCATCACCATCCCCAACATCCTCAGATTCTTCTCCATCTTCCTCATCAGACATGTTATTGATCACATCTGTAATTATATCCTTCACTTCAGCCTTTCTATGCATTAAATCCACACCAAAGTGGGCACCTGACGTCATTTAAGTAAAAATTAGCTGAATCTAAGAAAATATAACCATTTATAAAGCATAGGGTGGGCAAGGAAAACACCATACCAAGTTGCCTAAGAATATCGGATAAAGTTGCCTGCATTACAGAAAACATTATTGGCTTCTAATTTTAAAACTCAACTTCCAAGCCACAAAATAAGCACCAGAAAGAACCACTTACAGTATTGAAATCTACTTCCTTCAGAATATCAAGGACTACAACATGCATTTCCTCCCTACTAGGTTCTTGCTTGGCCTTTTTACTGCTTTTTCCTTTTCCTACAAATGACATTAGGATAAAAAAGATTAAACATATTTAAACCACAAAATTACAATTTTAAGTTACATATCCAAATGTGACAAGAGTATGCAACTAATAAACACTTAGCGAAGAAGGTACTTGTTTTTTATTTATAGAACAATTAACAAATTCAAAGAGACCTATATAACAATTCATTCCTGTAGGTATTAAGCAGTAATCTAGGAGAAACTGAGCATGTGAATACTAACCAGGATTCTTATCTGAAGCCTTGACTGAGGACTTGTTTGTCTTTTTTCCCGTAACTTTCTCCTTATTTTCCAGGTTTTTCTTTGTTTCCTTCTGCTTTTTGGATGCAGATTGCTTTGATTTTGAAGCAGAAGCATTGTCATGATCAGTAACACCTTTTTTTGAAGAAGATTTTTTTGGAGTTTTATCAACACTTCTAACAGCCTTTGCAGTGCTTCTCTTTTTATCAGGCGTGGTTCCACCACTTTTAGAACCTTCCTTTATTATCTTTTTGGAAGCACTCTTGTGAGCCTTTGGTTTCTTTTCCTCTTCCTCTTCCTCTTCCTCTGATTTATTTTCATCATGATCACTTTCTTCATTTGGCACTGAAACATCTTCCTGAGAATCTTTTGCATCTGCAGCCTCAACATCATCATCATCAACTTCTGGAGACTGCTTTAATTTCTTCCCAACCTGTGATGTCTGCTTTTGTTTCTAGAGCCAGTATACAATAGAAAACATTAATATGAAGTGTATGCTTGCTAAAATTGCTGCAGAACTACAGAGCAATTCACATCTCAAATCCTCCAGAAGGGAAAAAAAAAACAGAAAACACAACCACATAAGTTTGGAAAAGTCACAAAAGTTGGAACTATATCATCTGGTATAGTTTCTTTAGTTTGAAGAGGAGTCAAACAAAACAGAATATAGACATCATGATTGCTCATCTGCACAGAAAACCAAGATGACTAGCATACGAACACTTTAGTAAGTGCCAACAAACAAGACAACAGCCACTCATAAATATGTTATGATCAAACAATAAACAGCAAAGATTCCTATGTCCAAGGTTTATACTATAATCTAGGACCAGCATCAATAAACACAACAGCCACTGCACAAAGTTAGAATTACAAGTTACAACTTTGACCTAAATTAGATGGATAACATCTAGAACATAAAACCGATGACCACATACTGCATGAAAGATTAAACATTCACTCAGACTGAAATACAATGCAAGGGCAAAGTCACTGAATTAAGAGATTACAGAAAGCCAAGCTGAGCTTAGAATCTTGTGACAACAAACCTTGGCTGGTGTTTCCATAGATGAGTCCCCTGAGGGTTTGCTTGGTGTTGCCTTTCTTCTTCGTTTTTGGCCTTTCTGTAATACAAAAGCAAGCCTCAAGACCTAATCCTGCTGACTAAAACTAATTAAAACAGCATTTATACAAAGATAATAGTA
>JANHAO010010561.1:0-17571 GCA_026873985.1 Saraca asoca
GGAAAAGTTAAACAAAAACCACAAATTAATAACTATTTAAGAGGTGATGATTGTCATTTTTATAGGTACATTTTCCACTTATCACTGCGTGCTCACTAAGGTGCGGAGGCACTCTTAAACACTCAATACTAGTGTAGCCTCGTGCTCACTGAAGCCCAATGAATTGATGATCTAATAACTTGCTTAAGGCAGCGAAGTCGCTCTATTTCATAGCTCGCATGTGACCAATTATTCACAACTCTCATGCGATTTTCTAATTATGCATAATCCTTCTACGGATCTAACAACACTTATGCGTGAAGGTGTTTTGCTTAAAAATGTTTGGCTGATTGGCTATCCAAATTTTCCAACACGCAATGTGAAAGTTTATCAATGCAAAAAGATGACAGCATCTTAAGATTGTAAAAATGATCTTATTCATTAAAAGGCCTCGACGAGGCAGAATTACATCAGGAGGAGAGAAATATAGAAACCAAAAGCAAAGCCTAAGGCTATAATTGAAAGCAAAAATTTCAACAACCAGGAAATGAACTCTTGCTAGCAGGAAGACTGGTGAGCCCTACTGCTCCTATTTCTCTCTAACCCATAGTTCTCCTCCAGTCTCGTGCCCGAAGCAAGCCAAAGTCCTTAAGGATCCAGAGAGTAATGCTAGATTCTATGGAAGGACTAGGGAGGGATGACTGGAAGCCTCCACAAGACTTCCCAATGGTGAGCCAGAAAAGTTACCTACGGAGGTCATGTACAATAGACCATCCAGACCTCTAAACTGCCTACAACAGACCATCCACACCTCAAAAAAGCTTTATTGGAAGCCAAGCCACCAAAAATGTCAGCAAGATGTTTCACTACAGTATCCATCTGGCCATTCCATTAAGAGGCAAGAAGAGCTTCTCATGTTTTATAAGTTGATCCAGATTCGGTGAAAAATCTAACAGATAATTATAAATCCTAGATCGGACAGTCCAGGAGAAACAAGGCTGCCATGTCAAAGGCCAGAGATTGTGAACAGTAAGAGGTATGGTCTAAGGCAAACTGAAAAGACAGAAATAAAATCTAAACTGACAACACAATCAGGCAAAAACCTTAACCGGAAATGTGGATAAGGATCCAAGAAAAATAACTCCCAACCCGCGAAGCAAGCTGAGAGTTAAGGGCTTATATTATATATGGAATCCAGATCACTTCTATTGGATTGACAAGCTACCTAGGCGCAGTAAAAGGCTCAGCTCGAAGAGTGCTCAGGATGCTAAAGTCTCCAGTTCATCTCACTAAGTAGCCCCCCTTAGTTTGAGCTCATCCGTAAAAGGGCAAGCTCAACCTCGTCATTGGAAAAACTTACTCCTAGACTAAAGGATTTGGCATGCGAGGTGTGATCAGCGACTTGAAAGATCACTGAGCTAAAGACAATAGGAGACCAAGTCATACCCTACCCAATAGATACTTAGGGCCCACCTATAGGAGATAATCTACAGTAGTCAAAAAGGAAGATTTAGTCTGTCTTTATTGTCTTGTACATTAAATATTGATGTAACAGATTTACTGCATGTAGATTTACTATTGTAACCTCCTCTCCTCTATAAATATGAGGAAGGAGCCCTCTGCAAGGAGAGGGAACAAAAAACTTGTAAGTAGAAACTCTGTAAAAATTCATTCTCAGAAATAACACATTACCATGGATGTAGGCTCTAGTGCTGCCCGAATTTGGCTAAACCACATTAAACTCTGGTGCTTCCTTATTGCTTTTCCTTCCTTCCCTATGTTTCTTATGGATTTTCTGTGTTTGAACCAATTCATAGTTAGAGATCCCAAAAGAATCCCCTATTGGCTGGAGTTTGGCTCAATACCAGATTCCATCATCAACAATACATATTGATGTATATGGTCCAATGACTACTCAAGTAAAAGGTGCATTTTCTTACTTTATTACCTTGACCAATGATTATTCTAGATATGGGTATGTTTATTTGATGAAATACAAGTTTAAAGCCTTTGAAAGGTTCAAATATTTCAAAAGTAAAGTAGAGAAACAAACTGGAAAAGGTATCAAGACAAATATATTTGATCTAGGTAAAGAACACTTAAGCTCAGAATTTTGGATTCTTTCATAATGGACTCCACCTGTAATGCCATAAATGAATAGTATTTCAGAAAGCATAAACCATACCTTGCTTAACTTGGTATGTTTTATGATGAGCTTTACAACTTTACCAAACTCTTTCTAGGGCTATAGTTTAGAAATTGTTGCAAACATCATTAATTGTGTCCCACCAAAGTCTGTTAATTAGACACCATACAATTGTGGTTTGGGAAAAAAATAAGTCTTTCACACATGAAGATTTGGAGATGTTCAGCTTATGTGAAGTGGATCATCATAGACAAGCTAGAATCTAAGAGTGATAAATCCTTATTTATTGGATACCCTAAGGAAACAAGTGGTTACTACTTTTATCACCTAATTGAGCAAAAGGTCTTTGTCTTAATAAACGTTGTTTCCTTGGAAAAGGAGTTTATCTTTGAAAAGACTAGTGGGAGAAAAGTAGAATTTGAAGAACATTAAAAGCCACAAAATAACATACATCTCATGGTTGAAGATAAGCCTAATCAAGTATCTCAAAGGATTGAGATAAGCAATCAAGCTCAAAGTACACCTGTACTCCAAAGATTTATCAAGGAACATCATGAACTTGAAAGATATGGCTTTCTCCTTGCACAAGAGAATGACAATGAACTTACTAGTTAACAAGAAGTAATATCGGATATTGATTCCTTGAAGTGGTAGAAATCCATGAAATATGAAATAGATTCAATGCACAAAAACTAAGTATAGAACTTGGTCACTGCACTTGAAAGAATAAAACCCATTGAGTGCAAGTAGGTCTTTAAGAGAAAGATATATACAAATGGCAAAGTACAAGCTTACAATGCTAGGTTGGTGGTAAAAGGTTATAGGCAAGTACAAGGTATTAGTAGGAGGAAACCTTTTTGCCTAGTACCATGTTGAAATCCATTAGGATTTTATTTGCAATAGCTACATACTATAACTATGAGATTTGTCAAATAGATATCAAAATTGTTGGTCCCAAATTACAAAAATTAATGGATCTTTAGTTTGATCTTTAATTTGGATTGTATTTGAATTTCAATGGAAGTCTTCAAATCTTCTTTTAAATTAAAAAGATTATCAGAGTTAAATTCAATTGATATAGTTACTCTAATTGGAAAACAAAAATCAATGCATCATTGATTTAGATGTAATGCAGAATTGCAAAAATTGTTTGATAAAAATTTAGATTGCAAAAATAGGTTATCAAGAACAGGATAAATATGTAGAAAGATAAATGCAGTAAACAATAAAGAACATTAGATTTTTAGAGTGGTTCCACTTCAATTGAAACCACAATTGAAGTGTACATCCACTAGACCTAATCCTCAATTGGATAGTCAATTTTATTAGCAACCACGAGATTTATCTAGGCTCTTGCAAACGAATTTTCACACAAGACTTAACTGAGCTCTTGCTAGCCAATTACACATAAGACCTAATCAGGTCTTGCTAACCTAGATACAAAAATTCTTAATCTTCTTTTAACTATGATCAACCTCACAATTATGGAAAATACTACAAGAATTCTTTACAATTGCAACTAAATATGATCAACCTCATAATTAAAAAAGATGCAAAGGGAAGATCATCCTCTTCATTTGTATCTCATATTTCTATCAATCTAGAAATCTAAAAACAAAAATCAGAATAGAGATAGGAATACAATACTCTGAATTGAGATGAAAATCTCAATTATCTAGTGTATGTTCTTCTCAAATTTGATACAAGAATCTTTGATTTGATGAAATTCGATAAGATAAAGATAGATAAGTTATAGCTCAGTTTTCTCTCAATTTTTCACACTTGTATCTCTATATCGGAATGTGTTTGTGTTATGGATATTTTCTGGTACTATACGAAACGGGCTAGCAAAAGCCCAATAGTAGATGAGTCCAAATGAAAGAGGCCCAACCTATCCAAAATTAAGATCACTCAAGGGGACCAGATCACCAGCTGCAAGCTTAGAGCATAGCAAGTCCAAGACAGAAGTCCCAGCTCACTAAGAGATGAGCCCCAACTCGTATAGCCAACAGTTCATCCTACACGAGCTCACATTGTCAAATGCGATATAGAAGTCATTAGCCAAAGGTCAACAATGATCCTGGGATGAGAGCTCTAGCTTGTAGGACACAGCACCTCTCCCAGTTAGAAACTTGTGGCAGTTAGATTTGAAGCACACGTCCACTCATAGACCTAACTTATGAGGTCAATCTGCTTAAAGGGCCCACCTACAGAAAGTAGCCTACAAAAGCTTATTTATAGAAGTCCTACATGTCAAATACATTTATTACTTGATGTAATAGATTTACAACTTATTACATTACATTTGTAATCTCCCAACCTCTATAAAAAAGGGGAGGAACAGATATAATAGGGAGACCATCTGAGTACATACTATAACTCTGCCAAATTTTCTAGATAAATAAAATCATCCATGGATGTAGGAATCCAAATAAAGGATTTTAGCTAAACCATGTTAAAGTCTCTAGTGTTCATCTTATTCTTCCTTTTTCTTGCTTTTGTTGTTTTCCTGCATTTCCATAACCAAATTGTAGTTTAACGGTTTGAGAACTATTCTAGTTGACTAAGATTTGGGCTTACCAGATTTCAGCATCAACATTTTGGCACTAGAAGTAGGGCCCATCAGCTTTCTGGTTGCTTTTCTACTGAGCTACAATGGTTAGAGGAAGAACCACCAGAAGCTCAAACACTCCAGTTAACCAGCTAGCAGACGTTCCTACTGCTGATATCACTATTAGTTTGCCCCCCAAAACTCACCGCCAACCTGCTGCTACTCCCAGAACGTAGATAAGTCACCAACTTCAGCAAACATTTAAGAGTATAGTAAGAGAGTTAACAGAGGCGATTAAAGTGCTTATGCAAGCACAAACCCTAGGTGTGCAAAAATAGGCCAAAATCACTGTGCAACTCCAGTAGCTATGTGAAAGAGCCCAGGAGGAAAAGTCAACTAAATAGACGCATCGACACTCTGACTCAACGCTCTTCACCAATCAGCAAATGAGATCAGGAGCCCACCAAACACGTAAGAATCATGAAAGTTAATGACATGGGGGATTGGGCCAAGCTGAGAGCTCGATCAAGACTAACCAAGGGCATACCTCAGGTCACTACTTCCATGACTAAGAAAAAGGGAGCCGACAATTCTCCAGCCAATGATCCAAAATGCAGGATCTAATGATGAGAGAAGTGCTTCAAAGGATAAAGTGACTAGAGGAACGCCCTTAAGCTCAAGATGATCAAGCTCGCTATGAGGGGAGGTCCCCATTCTCTACAAAAATTGAAACACAGCCCCTCCCTTGTAAACTTAAAGTTCCCATGATTCCATCATATGATGCGAATAGCTACCCATGTGACCATCTAGATGCATTTAATGTCTAGATGGACCTTCAAACAACCGATCCTTTGGTTAAATGTTGTCTTCCTAGCTACATTAGGAGGCATACCTTGATCATGGTTTAAAAGTCTCTCGGCTTGCAGTATCAGTAATTAGGAAGAATGTTAATGGAAATTTATCAACCAATACTGAGCGTTGAAAAGGCATCTCACATCTCCCTATCACCTTGTGATGGTCTTTCAATGTAAGCATGAGCCACTGAAAGATTACATCACCAGGTTTAGGCACGAAGCCAATTTAGTAGCAAATCCCTCTGAGGAAAGCATCTTGACAGCAATCTCAGTTGGACTTCACAAAGATGAAAACCTATATAAAAGCCTATATAAGTCCTCAGTAAGAGATCTAGCTAAATTTTATGAACAAGTTGCCAAATAGATTAAGTAGGAGGAGACCTTTAGCCCAAAGGAGTCCAAGCAAAAGGATGAGATGAATAGCTCCACTTAAAGTAAGAAGGGGAGCGATGAGAGTCAGAAGGATGACTTTAGTATCCAGCTCATGAAGAAAGTGAGAACCCAACGACCTCAGCATCAAGGTTGCCATGAAAGCTATAGCATTTTATTTGACACCCAAGATAGGATCTTTACCACAAAAAGAAATAGGGAAGATTTTGGGAAACCCAAACCCTTGAGGGCCTCCAACAAGTTTAGGGATATGAAAAGGTTCTATGCCTATCACAATAAGGTTAGACATAACACCTCGGAATGTTGGGCACTCAAGGATGCCATAAAGGATCTTATTAAGAAAGGTCACTTGCAAGATTACATGATCTGACCCTCTAAATAGCAACCTCAACAACCTCAACAGATCATTGATCAAGAATAGGGGCCTTCGACTAGAACCATATTTTAATGTTGTAATGTTGTTTAGAAGTTAATGAAAGCACCTCGAATTTTTTTGTCTGATAATCTTCAGCAAAATGTTATGCAAGAAGAAAGTTATTTTGTGTTGACAAAGTCAAACTCGATATCATTGCCAACTTTTTAGGGAGCCACCTCATGTGCTGAGTTCATTTCTAGCTCGTCAGTTGAGGCACGGAGGCACTAAAATAAACTCATTACCTACTTAAGCAACAAGATTGATGTGGAACTGAGCAACAAGATTCCTGTTTCACTGAGCAATGAGATTGCTATGAGACTGAGCAATGAGATTCCTATTCCACTAAGCAACAAGATTATTGGCATAGTCAGACTCATACCACCCACTGAGCAACAAGATTGTTATGGTGCGGCCCACAAGGCGTAGCTCTCATGTGACCTATTGCTCGTAGCTCTCATGTAACCTATTACTCACAGTTCTTATATGATCTATTGCTTGTAGCTTGCATGTGACTTACTACTAGGTGTAACTCTCATACGACCTACCCGGACACTCTACTCATCACCAACTAAGACACTCCGATGCTCAGATTCATTACTGATCAAAAAATATGATCGATTGGTTATCTAAGCATTTCATTTAGCCTTGATTTGTAGGAATTTATGTTATCATCTGTGATTTGCAGAATATCCAATGCAACATTCAAGAACCATGAAGAAAAGTTCATTCATTAAAAGCCTCACTTAACGAGGTAAATTTACATCAGAAGATTCAAAGTACAAATCAAAGTAAGCCCACAGCTATATGTATCAAAAAGAAAGCTAGCTTCTGGGAACTGAACTCCAACTAGCTAGAGAATCAATGAGCACATTGGCTCCTCAATCTTCTCCTTGTTATCCTCCTTAACTAAAAAGCTCCATTTTAATTATTCACTCCCAGCACTAAGAATTTAAAAGAAGTAAAAGAGCAAAGCTAGAAAGGCTAAATCTCATGACATAACCATGAGGAAATAATCCAAGATCTACACAAGATCTCTCAAAGTCCTCAAAGAAGAATTGCCCATAAAGACTTCCTATACAGTAGGCCATACATGCCTCATCAAAAAATCAAACCATCAGAAACATAGGGGGCTTAGCTAAGTCACCTATCAAGTCATTCTGTGGAGAAGGAAGAAAGGTTTCTCATGCCCTATATAGACTAATCTAGCTTCATCGAAGAGTCTAGAAGATATCCAGCTATTTTTTATCAAATGGCATAGAAGAAAATAAGGTTATCACGCCAATGGCTATGAAACATGTACTATAGGTAGTATGGCCTAGAGCCGATGAAATGACAGACTGAATGCAAACACTTTGACTACATAGCAATCTACAAGTAAAAACTTTGCCAGTAAGCTACAACTCCCAGCCTACGAAGCAAATTGAGAGTTAGGGCTAATGTTATTGGTACTTTCTAGTACTATACAAAATGGGCTAGCAAAAACCCAACAGTAGATGAGTCCAAATAAGAGAGGCCCAACCTATACAAAGTTAAGATCGCTCAAGGGGACCAGATCACCAACTACGAGCTTAGAGCATAGCAAGTCCAAGATAGAAGTATCAGCCCACTAAGAGATGAGCCCCAGCTCACATAGCCAATAGTTCATCCTGCATGAGCTTGCATTGTCAAATGTGATCTAGACATTGCTGGCCAAAGGTCAGCAACAATCCAAGGATGGGAGCTCTAGCTTATAGGATGCAGCACCCCTCCCAGCTAGAAATTCACCATGGTTAGATCTGAAGCACACATCCACTCATAGACCTAACTTATGGGGCCAATCCGAAAAAAATAGCTTATAGGGGCCCACCTGCAGAAAGCAGCCTACAGAAGCTGATTTGTAGAAGTTTTACTTGTCAAATACATTTACTACTTGATGTAATAGATTTACAACTTATTAAATTACATTTGTTAGCTCCCAGCCTATGTAAAAGGGGAAGGAATAGATATAATAGGGAGACCATCTAAGTACATACTATAACTCTACCAAATTTTCTAGATAAATAAAATCATCTATAGACGTAGGAATCCAAACAAAGGATTTTAGCCAAACCACATTAAAGTCTCTGGTGTTCATCTTGTTCTTCCTTTTTCTTGCTTTTATTGTTTTCTTGCATTACCACAACTAAATTACAATTTAGGGGTTCAAAAACTATTCTAGTTGATTGAGATTTGGGCTTACCAAATTTCACCGTCAATAGTTTGAAATAAGGATGACTCCTATTTATAGTGTGGCAACCAACATTTGAGAAATAACTAACTTTTAAACTATGAATTGATTCAAGAATCAATTCAAAGTAGTTACCGACTTATAAATCAATTTATGAATTAATTCGTCTATGAATATCATCAAGAAATTCATGACTAAATTGATGTGTGAATTGATTCACATTTTCATGTAAAAAGTTATGAATTGATTACCTAATCGATTCAAAGATTTTTCTAACCTTCAGTGAAAACGATTTTAAAAATAATTTTCAAAACAATTCTTCATGAATCAATTACCTAACCAATTCATAAGACATTTTCTGCATGAATTGATTCACATAGTGAAAAATAGTTTTTATAAAACTTTCACTTGTGAAGGTATCTTTGAAAACTTTGTTTAAAAACTTTTGTTTTAAGCTCATTTCAAATGATTCATTTCTACCTCAAATTAACTAGTTTAATAAATTTGCTTGGATCAAAATGAATGGGAACACACTTACAAAAGACCCTATTAAAGCAATAAAAATACTATTTCCAAATGTGGATCTTTTGAATCGCATACTTTGATCATGTAATCAATCAACAAATGTTAAACACATAAAATTGTTTTTCAACATCAAAACTAAATAAGGTAAGATAGCAAAGCAATCTCCCTAGCAAGGCTAACAATCTCCCTCTTTTTGATGGTGATAAACAATTTCTGATAAGGATCAAAGTTTTTAAAAAACTAAAATCTGTCAAAATTTTTAAAATCTAAAATGAAGTTTATTTTACTCTTTTACTCCTTTACTTTATTCATATACCATACTCATTTTTCTTACTTTAACTCATACTCATCTTTTTTATTTACTCCCCCTTTTGAATTGAGTATAAGAACTAAATTCTTATCTAAAATCCTTTATTCTCCCCCTTTTAGCACATCAAAAAGTAATAATGCATACATAAAAATTGAAGTACCAAAAATCATAATATATTTAGAATGTCGTATCTAAACATCAGATTATATTATAAAATTTAGAGAAATATAGAATTTATATTTCAAAAATTAGAATATGTGATTAAAATACAATCCATAATATTAGTATTATGAGACATTTAAGCTCTCCTTGAGCTACTAATTCTTCTAATTTGTTAAGAAATTTGTCCTAAAAAATGATTTAAGTGTTGTTGTATGAATCAATTTATGTATCAATACATCAAGTTTTGAATCGATTCTGGAATTGATTTAGTCAAGATTGAATTGATTTATTTAGGTTGATAAAAAAATTTCAAAATTTGAGATCTTCCTGAAAGATTAAAATTTTGTTGAATCGGTTCATAAATCAACAATAGATCCTATTAAAACAATGAAAATACTATTTCCAGATGTGGATCTCTTGAATCGCATACTTTGATCCTGCAATCAATCAACAAACATTAAACACATGAAATTATTTTTCAACATCAAAACTAAATAAGTTAATATAGAAAAGCAATCTCCCTAGCAAAGCTAACAAAAATAACTTTCCTTAATGAAAACTTAAAAGATGATGTACCTATGACACAATCTAAGGGATTTGTCTCTAAAACTGAACCCCACAAGGTATGCAAACTACAAAGGTCCATATATGGACTAAAGCAAGCTTCACAAAGTTGGAACATCTGTTTTGATTAAGTAATCAAAACATTTGACTTCATCGAGAACATTCATAAATCATGTATGTACAAGAAGGTTAATGGGAATGTAGTTGTCCTCCTATTACTGTATGTAGATAACATACTGCTTATAGGAAATAACATTCCTATATCACAATCTGTCAAGTTATGGATGTGAAAGACATTTTCTATGAAGGACCTGGGAGAATCAAGCTACATTTTGGATATGAAGATCAATAAAGACACATCTAAAAGGTTGCTTGGCCTTTCCCAATCCATGTACATAAACAAGATGCTAAGGAGGTTTAGCATAGATAGGTCTAAGAAAGGATTCTTATCCATGTCTTATGGTGTTCACTTGTCTAAGAAATAGTGTTCTAAGATAAAAGATGAATAGAGATGCATGAATGAGATTCCCTATGCATCTACAATATGATCAATCATGTATATCATGCTATCTATGCAGCTTGATGTCTTCTATGCACTAACTATGACTAGTAGATATTAGGTCAATCTAAGTGAAAAACACTGAAGTGCAATTAAGACCATCATTAAGTACTTGAGAAAGACTAAAGATGTGTTCTTGACATATGGAGGAGACTTAAGAATTAGAGGTTTCATAAATGCAAGCTTTTAGTCAGACCAAGATGATTACAAATCATAGTTAGGATTTGTTTTCACTTTTAATGGAGGTGAGGTATGTTAGAAAAGCTCCAAGCAAGATATCACAGTAGATTTTACAACTAAAGTTGAGTACATTATTCTTCAAAAGTAGCAAAGGAAGCTATTTAGATAAAGTATTTCATCACTGAGCTAAAGGTAGTTTCTAACATTGTAAATTCAATAGAAATCTATTGTGACAATAATGAAGCTATAACATAAGCTAAGGAACCAAGGTCTCATCAAAGATCCAAACATGTCAAGTGGTGTTACCAATTGATTAGAAAGATCATAGAACACAATGAAATAAGAATAAAACAAATTCCTATAAACAACAATGTAGTTGATCCCCTTACTAAGGCTCTGTCCTAACAAAAACTTGATCATCATTTAAAAAGAATCAAGATTAAATATAAGGATGATTCACTCTAGGTCAAGTAGGATATTCTTAGAATAGATGCCTTAAAGATAGTTGGTTATAATGGGATGGATACTACATATCTTAACATATTTAATAAAACATAATGTCTTGGCCTTTTTATTAATTTAGTTTTAAATATATATATATATTTGATATGTGTATGCTATATTGGATAAAGCCTTTGAAATATAATTATGTATAAATAAATTACAATTAAGATTGTAATTAAGAGATAATATATATAGTTATATTTCCAAATATTCCTGTTATTAAATAATTGAGAAAACATGATATTAATTATTTTTGAGTAAACTAGCATATGTTATGTTACATTTGACCTCATACACTATTTGATATGTTGATATCTAGACAAACATATAGGTATACATTATGGAACATATTACTCGATTGACCTGCCCTAAGAAACCATATGGAATGTTACTATATGTTAATGGAATTCTCATGTAAAAGGTGATATAAGTGATCTTTAGACTTGAGATTAACATAGGATCTTATGTATGGATTTGTGTATTTAATTTAATTTTAAGCTTGCACTCTTAAATAGTAGATATGAATAATTTTAGGTACAACATGAAGTACATTAAAGTAGTGATTGATCAAGATGGAATTCATCCTCTTTAGTAACATGGAATGATATTCAAAAGATGTTTTGACATTAGTGTTATAATCAAAATCATAGGCCTATGTCTTGATAATACATAAAAGGAGTTTTATTTATAATCAATTAATGATACATAAAAAGAGTTTTATGTATGAATGATTATGGGATGGCACATAATCAAACATATACCTAAGATTACACATTCATATTAGGGTTGACACTTGAATCATACCCTAAGTCCAATTTAAATATCAAGAGATGAAGAGATTGAATTACACACTAATACCTTATCATAAAAAGTTTTGATTTCCTCAAATCTATTCCTAATTTTTGGGTCGTCATGATGCTTTGCTAAATGTCAATCTTGATCTATGAATTTGTTTAAACAATTTAAGGAAATTATGTTTAAATTAAAAGAACTTTTAATTTAATTAAGCTTATAGAAGCTTGTAAACAAATTCATTGCCAACATGGATGGAAACCTAATGGGTCACACACAATACAATCTCTTTGATCCAAAGTCAAAGAAAAAGTTAGAATGCAAAATATTTATAAATTCAAGAATTAAATTAAGTGAACATCTTGGAAATTTGAAATGATTAATTAAGGTTTTCTAATGTGACTTAATCAATGATTTAATAATTCTAATGGAGATTATAATTATTAAATAATAGTAAATTTCCATTATTGATATTTGAATGTCATAGAGCATTCATATTAACCTTGGAGGAGATCATAAATAGAAGAATGGTTTCTCACTTAGAAAGTTGTTTTAATAAATTAAAACAACTAAAGAATGATTGTAAAAAAAAGTTTATGAGTTTGGACTTATAAGAAAAGGCATTTGGGCTTATTGGATACAAAAGGGATGCATAAAGGCTAATGAATTTGGACTCATTAAGGGATATGGACTACTTGGGCCAAGAAGGTTGCACTAGTCATGCAGTCTATCGACTTGATGAGTGAATGACATAAGCAAGGTAAAACCCTAATTGTGTACCACACATGTATGCTCCCCCATTCTTGCTTGTGCTCCAATCTCTTCTATTTAAAGAGGAGAAAAGCCAACCTTTTACAACATTAATTTAACCCTAGCACATGTGTTGTGTGCCTAACTTTCTCTCTTTGTGATCTCACTTCTCTTCTCCTCTTTGTAATCAAACACCATCCCTGCCATAATGAATTATGATTCCTTGGAGAGTTGGCACCTCTTAAGCTAAGTAGTTGATTTTCTTACTCTACCTATTACATAAACTTGGTAGAGGCTTTGAATCAAATTGGTTCATGTAGACCACTATTAGTAGTTAGAGATCAAATCCGAAAGAGTTGCCTAAAGAAAATATGAAGGAGTTGATCATTTGGCTTATTAATGGAATTACTTAGAGTTTGAACTCAAATTTGGAAACCTAGGATTCTGAAAATAGCTCTCAAAAAGGTATAATTTAAATTGCTACTTTAAAGTTTATTTGAATTGCTCCTTGATTTATGAGTTAATTTGTAAACAACATGATCTAGGTTTGTGAAAAATTTTAAAATTTTGTTGCACATATTTGATGCTTTTTATCGCCATACTTGATTATTAGATCCAAATTTTCCTAATAGTGAGAATGATGATGGTGACTACCACTTGAACAGTGGTTCCCACCAAATAAGTCATGAACAGGAGGAAGGGTGTTAGCCTAGGTTATCCTAACCATACATATTTCTTAGTTTTGATGTTGAAAATCAATTTTAATCAATTTTTCACATTATTACTTGATATTATACTATACTACTTATTTTAATTTTTCTTGCAGGTTCAAAGAAAAATGATTCAAGAGATCCAAAATTAGTTTTAGGAATTATTTTATTTTGATAGGATCCTTTGTAAATGAATTTCAAAAGACGTTTGATTCAAACAAACATTTTCAAAATAAGGTAGAAAACCATTTGAAGAAAACAAAATCTATTCTAAAACTATTTTTCACTTCATAAATCGATTTCCACATTGATATCTATTTTAAAATACATCGATTTCTACATCAATTCTATAAAGAGCAGTTTTTAAACTGAAATTTGGGAAAATTATCTACTTTGATGCAATAATTGATTCAAAATCTGTGAATAACAGGTCGTACTTCAATTACCACACTAATTAATTAGTTGTAACCATCCTAAATCAATAGTATAATCGATTCAATAACTGAAAGTTAGTTATTTTGTTATGGACGGTTACAACAGTTACAAAAGCCTAGCTACCTTTATTATTTAAATGATTTTTCACAGTTTTTCTTCACATTCAAGTATGAAAATCTCTGAGAAAAAGTGCTAACAAGTTTTCTCTCTACCTCATCAAGTTCTTGAGATCTAATCAAAAGCTTTTGGATCAAAAGCTTTTGGATCAAAAGCCATTTGAGTTCATCTTAGATTGTTTGAGATTTTCATCTCAAACTAGTGGTATTATTTTTACAATTCTTCTTATTTCTATTTCTTTCTTTGAGATTTCTAGTGATTTTGAAATCTGTATAGGTTAGTAAAAGCTTGTCATAAGTCTTGTATTTTTGTTTAGGTTTAGAAGAGCCTATTATAATTCTTCTGGATTAGCAAGAAGCCTGTGTAATTTCTTATGTGTTTTATGTAAACTGGCATTTCAAGAGCCTGGCAAATCCTGATACTTTTCTTTTAATCAAAGAGGTTTTTTGGTTGAGAAAGATCAAGTAGAGTAGTCTTGAATTGTCGTTTCAATTCAAGTTAAACCACTTTAAAAATTTATGTATTAATCTTTATCATTCTGCTACACACAAAACTCTAGATTTCTAATTTTTGATTATTTGTCTAAAAATTTTACTATATTAAATCTATTCTCTGCATTATTATTGAATCTAAATATAACATAGAGGCATATATAAATTCTCCAATGAGAAAAGGGCAAGATCTAAAGTTCTTTAAAATCTTAACTTTGATTATTTTTAGGGACTTGATAGTTGGTATCAGAGCTTTGGCTCTTGATACACCTTTGTTTGATTAAAATATGGATTCAAACTTAGCTATTTTCTCTGATTACCCATCTTTAAATAATCCACCTCCTTTTGATTCTGAAAATTTTGATTTCTAGAAATTCAGAATCAAAATCTTTATTAAGGCTGTAGACGTTGAAATGCTAGAGATTCTAGAATCAGGTTATCAATACCCTATGATTTCTATTAATAGAATCCCTGAATAAAAATCTAAACTGTTATGGACTGATGAAGAGAAAAGAAAACACTCTCTTACTTCTAAACTGAAATGGATCATTATTAGTATGTTGCCTGCTAATGAGTTTTCAAGGATTTTAGAATGTAAAACAGAAAAAGAAATTCTACATGTGCTTGAAGTTACATATAGCTACTGAATTGAAGCTTAGTGCAAAGAAAAAGAAGAACACTATCTTATAGCCAAGTATAATGAAAACCTACAGGTTTTGTAGTATCCTTTATCTTATTGTAATTCTTATGTCAGTGATTCTACTAGTGATTCAAGTGATTAAATAGATGATGATGATTTCGATGATCTATATGAAGAAATTTATGAAGCACTTACCAAAGCTAATAAGGAAATAAATAATTTGAAAAGTCAAAATGAAAATTTGATCAAAAAAGTAGAGAAACTTGAAAAAGAAAATGTTGACTTAAATGTATTAGCTAAAAAGTTAGTCAGTGAGAACAAAGTATGTGAGCTTTATGACTCTTGCAAGCTAGAGATAGAAAGAATGAATAAGATGCTGCAAAGTTTTGCTAATAGTAATGAAAAACTAAGTGACATGCTTGAAAGCCAGAAAAATGTTAAAAATAAAAATGGTTCAGGATATAGATAGCAGCTTAAAAGATCTAAGAATTGGAACCCTACCTATATCACTTACTATTATTGTAATCATAAAGGACACCATATCAGAGATTGCCTATTTAGGAATGGTACATGTGTTCTAAAGCCAAATGAAAAATTGGTTTGGTTACCAAAAATATCTACTATTAAGAAAGGTTCTACTTTATCTACTAATAGATTTGGACCCAAATTTTACTGGGTACCAGCCAAGCAAACTTGATTTTAATCTTTATAGGTATATGTGAGAGAAGAGAAAGCAATTCATGATACAAAATAAAAGTTGCAAGATAAACTTTGATAAACTCCCCTTAATTTTCTGTAAATTTGCTTATCTCTTATATTTGATTTGTATATTGCAAGTACTGACTTAAGCATCAGAGATGTTACTAAATTTGTTTTACAGGTACATAGAGACAATTCAAAACCTCAAGAGATTTGAGATGCCTTTTAAGAAAACACCTTAGAAAAACTGAAATTATGAACACAATAATCGATTTAGTAATTGTTGTATACTGAAAACGGCCCCGTGAGGATGAGTCCCTGAAGAAAATGTAAACTAATCCTCATGCCTCAATGAGAAGTTCTCAAGAGGCCTCACTATGAATAGCAGAAGGCAATAACGGCGAAATTAATCCCGAACGTCGGGCCTTGTCTCGCTCGTCACGATATAATGACATTACGAGATATGTCCCGCAAAGCAGCATCTTAACGACAACATGACCCAGCGAGATTGGCGATCGTTCTTGCGCTCGCTATAGCGAGTCCCACGACGTCCCCAGTACCATGAACTCTCGCTCGAGACATTAAAGCATCTTGCTCAACACAGATAAACGATCATGAAACCTACAGCCAGCCTAAAGGGCCCATCTCCGCAGCCTACATCCTATAGATATAGTCTTTTCACTATCTCTTCTCATTTATTTGATGTAATACAACTATAGCTTGTAATAAATACATGACCCCTTCTTCCTTCTATAAAAGGGGACATCCAGTAGATGCAAGAGAGGGAGAGAGAAAAAAAAAGGAGAGGCTTTTGGGTAACTGAGTGAAACTCTGCAAAAATAGAGAATAGATGTAACCTTGATTATGTATCACACACTACCGTGGACGTAGGGTCCGGCAACGTCTGGATTTGGCTGAACCACATTAAACCGAGTGTCTTCTTTTCCACTCTTCCTCTCACCCACTTCATCGGTGCTTATTCTTCTCATTTGCAAGCTAGGAACAGGCATGGGATCCCGAAGAATCCCCTGTTGGCCGAAGTTTGGAGCATAACCAAAATCTAATGTCAACATTTTGGCACCATCTGTGGGGAATCTCACCTATTCTGGTTGATTTCTCATTCTCATGGCCAAAGGAAGAGTTACTATGGCTTCTAGCGCATGATGCCAGACCCCTGATGGCCATGTCTTGATGACAAGCTCATCTACCGCCCCTGTAACAAGAGCAACCACTGACTTCCCTCAGGCTGGTCCGGTACAACCAACTCTCATTGCTAACAGCATTGAAAGACCGCAGACTTAGCTCCAACGTCAAGAAAGGCTTGAGCACATGATGGGGGAATTGACTAAAATAGTCTTAGTGTTGGTACAGGCGCAAACCCAGAATGTGCATGTGCAGGCTGAACCTGTTATGCCTGAGATAGAACGTTTCGACGAAGTAGACCGGGAGCGGGAGCCATATCACCATCCGTGTGGTTAGAATGATGGAGCAACCCATCAGGTCCCTAGTCATGGACTAGGGGGCTTAGATGCTGTGGTGGAAGGTCTCCTTCAAAGAGTCAGACATTTGGAGGAGTGCCCTCGAGCTCGAAA
>JANHAO010010562.1:0-17568 GCA_026873985.1 Saraca asoca
ATGCATTGAGATTTCATGGATTGTTTGTGGTTGAGTTCTGATTAGACTCATTAATCATTTTCAAGGATTCTTGTTTATGATTTTAGCCATAGAAATGATTAACAATTGAATGAACATTTAGTAATCAAGGACACATTAATCTCAAGTTAATTTTCTTGGCTAGTTGCTTGTCTATCTTTATTTTAGTTTCTATTTTGTTAGTGTTTTCTGTTAGTGTAGTTCTGCCAAGCCTTCCCTTTATTTCTAACTCTTAATTGATTGATATCATCTAACAAATGATTTTTGGGTTTGACCTAGGTTTTCCATATACTACAAGTAGTTAGGTAACTCAGTTTTACAAATTTCTAATTTGATCAGCCGTGACAACTGAACTACTCTAAATTATTATTGCCTTATATGCCGTATGGTTGACAAGGAACTAACTAATCTTCAAAGGTATCAAGCCAGACATGTCTAAATTCTTAATCTTGGTAGCCAAATGGACCACAGATTCAAAGCATTTCATCGAAGAGAACATAAAGAGATAGAGATTAGATTGCGCTACCCTCAGAAATCATGATCCTTATACTTTAAATTACCATCAAGCTGTCTTTTTTTATCTCTACAAGTTACCCAGTGCCACACTAGAAGTTTTGCCAATTGTAGATGTCTCATACAGCAAGGAAATTGGATTATTTTGGAGGGTGTTTTCAGACTTCCCAATAAATACACCAAATGTAAAAGCTCATGCCCATGTGCTGAAGGGTGAAACCACATCTCCGCTTTCTCTCAAGGCTTCTACTTGCTGACATAAGGACTCTCCTCAATCGTAGAAGTAGATTCCCTTATACAATGCATTACTCATCACCTATTTCTATAAGCAATAGTTTAGTTAGTCCTCACTTAGCTAGGTGGGTTTTCTTTCCCTTTAATCTATTTTTGTGCAGTGCAAAATAGTGCAAAGAAAAAAGGATAGTATAAACAAATTATTTTAGTATTATTGGTTTGTTAGAATTCCTCATAGAGACTACCATAGTTTAACTAATTACATATTATTGGATTAAATGAATATCATAATAATTAATTATGTTAGGCTAATTAATTAAGTAACAAAATTATTGCGCCTATAATAACACTTAGACTATTAATAAACTTTAATAGTGTGAGTCTTGTCACTGAGCCAATGATATTGGATCAATTGGCTTAGTAAGGTTAGCAAGACAAGTCCCTACGCATATCTTGGAAAAGTTGTAGTTATCCTATTGAGACTTTAGTTTTAATTTCTCTCCTTTTTCTCTACTAGTGTTATAAGGAGTGAACCTGCTAAAAGAATTTTTACTATAATGGATTCTAGGGCAATGTTAGGTATAATTTTATTATTATTCAATTTAACTTATTTGTACAGATCTGATACTTTGTAACATTATAAAACAACTCTAGTTTAATGGTAGTTTTAATTTTTCTAATTTCCCATAATATTTTTTTGTAATTATTGACTAAAATGAGTTTGACTAAGTCTTTCAATATTTCGCTTTAGTAAGAATTTTTATTCTCATTTTGACATCTTGGGAGATGCATAGATCATTTCGTAAAAATGTACATATGATCATATTTGGATATGTATATCTGGTTTCTCACACATTTCATATTATTGTTCACATAAACAATTTTTTTTCTTTCTTATTTTTATACAGGTTAACTTTTAGATTGATTTTAGGTTACAAACCCATACCAAAACAAAAAAAAAAAAAACAAAATCGCAAAATGTAATTGAATTTTGACAAATAGAAACTAAGTTAAAAATTACATAGGGTATAATTATATAGTTGGTAACTTGTGTCAGTGATATGTGGGGACCACATACCATCCTAAAGGTGATGGATGGTAATAAAAATTATACCACCAAACTCCACTCTCTGAGCTCTATTTGTAGAAATGTTTTAGATTTTTCTAAAGATAAAAATATTTTATTTTTTATCCAATTCATCTAAATAATTATTTGATATTATTTGGTCTTAAAAATTTTATTATGTATTTCCTACATATAGACTACTATTTATAATTTTTCTAGAATTTTCTAAAAATAAAAATATTTTATATAATTATTGTCTTATTTATTTGAGCATTAATTTCATGTTTTTTGGACATGAAAATTTTACTATATGATTATTATATATTACACTATTGCATATAATTTTTGTGGACTGACTTGATGCTTTTTACATATTTGAATATTTTCTAAATTGTTGTGTATAATTTATAAAATTATGTAAGAATCAATTTTGCTTATATTATGCCATGAAATTTTGTATAATTGTGTACTCACCTATCGTAGGACCAGCTGTGTACTCATCTATTGTGGGACTAGTTATATAAAATTTTATTGAAATTAAATTTTAGAATTATATTTAGGAGAATGCTATGTTAGTAATATATAAGCCCTATCAGTGTGATATTATTAACATAACTTGTTTGTAATAATGTGAATATTAGAATTACTTATTATATTTTTAAACTTTTAAATACTCTATCAATGTTAAGTTTTATGAATATAGCATTCAATCCTTCTGTTATATTATAAAGCCTTAAATGTCCTATCAGTGTCGGGGTTCATAATGTAATACTATTTAAAATTACAAAGTTATTGAGGAAATATTATGGCATGATACTATATTGAACATGCAATTTTGAAAATTGATGATAAATTTCATAAATTGTTATTTTCTTAATCTCTTGTTACCTATGCTACTTATTATCATGAAAACAGTAAATGAGACTAATTATTAAGGCTAGGTTAAGTAGAAAATAAATGACTGAATTGCTAATATCATATCTAGCAATCATCAAATTTCATATTTGGCATGGAGAGGGAGAGCTAAAGATAGCTAATGATTCTATTGCTGCATGTTGATGGTTGATTTTGGTACTTAGTCAATAGAGGGTTCAAGAGATCGAGCTGCTGTTTTATTGTCTAATGTATGCGGATCTGCTATATATTTTGAAAGAAGACAAAGGAGAATAGAAAGAGTTTTTATCGTGGTTTGGCTGATGTCTGTTAGACCCCTACATCCACAGTGAATGGTATAATCTTCTTCAAAGGAGTTTTTTCTTTACAAGAATTACCTGAGAATCCCCCTCTTTTCTGTCCGTCCCCTTTCTTTTTTATATGGGGAGGAGTTACACTAGATAGCATTAGTTTATTTGTATACAACTATGATTATATATGTACAAGCATTAAATGCTAGACGATAAGTAATAAATGCTGGGTAAATCACTGTATGATTTTGGGGGGCTATAGGCTGATAGAATGCTTTAGGCGGTGCCCATCAAGTACTTGATCGATTTCCTAGGCACGGAGGAGAGCTCGCCATTGTCCTTACTTTTTGGAGCTTCGTGGTTGCATGCTCGGTGACTTGTCTGCGAGACCCTCAGCGGCCTTGTCTTATTTTGGGCCACTCCCTTTCTTGTTGGGCCTTCTATCCGAAGGATCCCCACAACATTAGCCCCCCAACTTGTAGCTCACTTAATGAGCTGGGAGTTCCTCATGTGCTTTCTGAGGTGAATATTTCAGTAGTTTGGCTTGCTGATCTCTAGTTGCCAATGGCATACATTGTCTGCTCTTTGAGTATCGTACTGGTACCCGTCTTGGGTTTAAAAGGGAAGCTTCCTTTGTAGGATTGACTTGGTCTAAATTATCGACACTTCTTGTCATTTCATTATGGCAGTTAAGTAGGCCTGACTGGGAGGCAGAGCGAGCTCTGAAGGCTTAGTACTTATGCACCAGGTGTGCATGAGCTATTGGATAATGAGCTCTGGAGGCTTAGTGCTTACATACTGGGTGTGCCCGAGCTATTGAATAGCAAGCTTTTGAGGCTTAGTGCTTACACACCAGGTGTGCCCGAGCTATTAGATAACGAGCTCTGGAGGCTTAGTGCTTATGCACCAGGTGTGCCCGAGCTATTGGATAGCGAGCTATGGAGGCTTAGTACTTACGCACCAGGTGTGCCCGAGCTATTGGATAGCAAGCTCTGGAGGCTTAGTGCTTATACACCAGGTGTGCTCGAGCTATTGGATAGCGAGCTCTGGAGGCTTAGTGCTTACGCACCAGGTGTGCCCGAGCTATTGAATAGCGAGCTCTGAAGGCTTAGTACTTACGCATCAGGTGTGCCCGAGCTGCTGGATAATGAGCTCTGGAGGCTTAGTGCTTATGCATCAGGTGTGCCTGAGCTATTGGATAGCGAGCTCTAGAGGCTTAGTGCTTACGCACTAGGTGTTCCTGAGCTATTGAATAGCGAGCTCTGGAGGCTTAGTGCTTACACACCAGGTGTGCCCGAGCTATTGAATAGCAAGTTCTGGAGGCTTAGTGTTTACGCACCAGGTGTGCCCGAGCTTTTGGATAGCGAGCTCTGGAGGCTTAGTGCTTATGCACCAGGTGTGCCCGAGCTACTGGATAATGAGACGGAGCGTCTTTATTTTGAGTTGTGCGAGAGTTAGCCATGTAACCTGCACTTTCATTTTTCACTTGGGGCTTGAGTATTCCCTCTATTTTAGCGGTTGGTGCAATAATTATTTGTGCTCAGCTGGTAGGCTTTTGTATTAAATGCTTAATGCACACTGGTTCGCTGGATTTATGGGTCAGTCAAAGGGTTTTTTCATCCGACGGTCTGGCTAATGTGATTTTAAAATCAGAGGACTCCCCCTCTCTGACCATCATTTTATCTTTCCTTCGTCTCTCTTTCTCTATTCGAAGGCCACTCATCACCCTTTTTTTCAAGAATCTTTCCCTGTCTTGCTGGTACCGCTAAACGAGCCCTTAGGTTACAACCTTTTCTCCACTGTTCAAAATCCTAAATCATCCTTCGAGCATTAAGGTGAACTTCTATTTCTAAGTTGTTATTCTATTTTTTGTTTTAAGGTTTTTTTTTGTGAGCGTTTTCGACACCGGAAGGAAACAATGATTCAAGTGAGATTTTGTCTGCTCTGTTGACAGTGGCTAAGGTGTTTAGGAGGTGGTGACGGAGTCGGGCCCTAAGGCTTTTGTGGCTTTTCCCTTTAGGGTTCTTTCCCGTGCTTCTCTTTTTCTTCCCCCCTTCCCTTCTTTTTTTGTGACGATACTGGGGTTGTGTTGGGTTCCTCTCAGGTTTAGTGGTTCCTGGATTTTTGGGTTTTCTCATCCAGAACCTAATTCTTCCTTTTCTTCTCCTTTCTTTTCTTTATCCTTTTTTGTAGATGTCTCAGTCTTCCTGACGACGCTGCCATTTAATAGCTAGCGAGGACACTGAGACCGAGGAAAGTGTAGAGATTCCTCGTATACGGGACACAACTTCCCAAAGTGGTGAGTTTATAAGTAGGTTTAAGGCCCACGAGGAGCCAGTAGAGTATGGAGTTGTTTCCCCCTTTAAGCATTTTCCTTCCGCTATCAGACCCAGAGAAATGGGGGGAATTGCAGAGGCGTATTTTTTTTCAAGGGGCTGTCGCGTGCTGGTGCCATCACCCACGGACCATGCCACACATTCTCCACCTGGATTTATGGCCATCAGTGTTCACTACCTTAATGCAGGTTTCTGGTTCCCTGTCCCACCATTCATTATCAATTTTTTGAACGAGTTGGGGCTTGCCTCGGTATAGTTGACACCCAATGCCTATTCTTCTTTAATTTCTTTCGCTCTCATTCATTTACAAAACGGTCTTCCTCCCCCCAGCGTGCGGGCCTTGTGTTTTCTTTACCAGACTAAGGGTTTTGGCCGGCATGAGGGCTTTTATTATTTGTCACCTCATTCCTCAAGGTTCAAGAAGGCATTGCCTTGTGGGGAGGCTTGGGGAAAGTCAAATGCGGGTCCTTACAAAACCCGCTAATTCTTTGTATCCTCCCCATCGTTGCACTATCTTTGGAACTTTTCTTTTACGATTGATCCAGGTGAGTGATTCAAAGGGGGGGAGCTGACTTTTTATTTGTTACCCTGCTAGCTTCTTTACGTAGTCTAATATTTTTTTTTTGTGTTTTCTGCAGAGGGCGTGCAAAGGAAGATGTCAGAGTTAAGTGCAGAGGAGATCGAGATTTTGGAGCAGCTATTTGTCCCCGATGCTTCCTCAAGCAATTCAAAGTTTAACGAGGACCTCTTACGGGCCTGCGAGCTTTCTCCCACTCTGGGAACCGTGCTTATTAACAACTCACGTGACATCGGGGTTCATGGTGTAAAGGAGGTTCCCCTAGCAGACTTTGGTGAAGAGGTTGACATGGGTCAGGTTAACCTCATCGAGCCCCCTCTCAGGCACAAACGGGTTGCCAATGCCCGTGCTAACCGCCCTTCCTCTTCTTTGGCTCCTCAGAGGCCTTCCCCGATTGTTCCACTCTCTTCCCTAGCATTGACTCGGGTTGACCTTCCTTTCAATCTGCCTGCAGTAGAGGAGACCTTACTTTTACCAGTTTAGACCCTACATCGCGGCTCTGCCAGAGTTGAAGGGGAGGTCGAGAGGTCGCGGAGCCCAGGAAGTGATGCTTCTAATCATCCTTCTCCAAAGAGGCGAAGACTCAGCAAAGGGAAGGAGCCTGTTCGAAGCTTGTCACCCCGTTCGACAGGTGGACCAGTCTGTTCCCCTGAATAGTTAAGGGCTAAGACTCTAGCCTTCTACAACTTCATTCATGAGAATGTGGGGCAGATCTTGGGAGAGGACGTTGCATCTTTAGAGGATGACGAAACACGAGACAACATTTTGATGGAGATACTAGCTAATCATTGCCTAGTGGTCAGTGACGTCTCCCTTCCTTGTTTCCTTGCCTTATTGTGTCTTGTGCTCTGACTCTTCCTTTCTCTTCTTTTTCTTCTTCTTCTTTTAGGGGGCACTCCAGGCTAGCAAGCAGAGGAAGGGATGCTTGATCTGGGAGGCAGAGAGAGAGAGACTCAGGGTTGACCTCGCTGCCGCCACCGACGAGGTGACAAGATTGAGAAGGAAACTGGAGGATGTCGAGTGTCAGCTAGAGAATGCTAACACTGTGGCTAGGAGCGGGGAAGAGGCCTTCTCACACGAGGTGGCTAACTTTGCTTCAAGACTACAGAGAACCCATAAGGAGTTACAGAAAAGTAGGGGGGAGATACTCCTCCTTATCCAAAAGGTCGGGGTCTTCCAAAAGTGATCTGAAGATGCTTGTGAGGAGGGCACAGCGGGCTGAGGAGAGGGCTGTGCACGCTGAAAAGGAAATTTCCAAGATAAAGGAAGAGACCCATGCTATGGTCGAGGAAGCTCAGGCTATCGCTACCGCCCACACTATTGATAGCTTCATGTACACCCTGTGGCTGCATCATCTAAATATGGATTTTTCTTTCTTCGGTGGAGACATTTCAGATATTATTCAATGTTTCATCGAATGTGCAGGGACGGCTTCTCCATATGGTGCTGGGGTTACTGATGGTACAGATCCTCCTCCCAAGGAGAATGCCGTGCCAGCCAAAGTTGCCTCGCAAGGGGAGGAAGCAGTCGAGAGGGAATTTTACGAAGAACCATCAAGGGACGTGCCCGCAGTGACCATTTCTAATGCTCAGGATCTTTTTGTTTCTAAGGCCCCTCCTTCCCCCTAAAACTTTATTGTTATGTCTTACCCCTGTGTCTGTGGTTTGTAACTAAAACATCTTACTTTTAAGCTTTAAAGGGCTTTGCCTCCCTTTTTTTTTGTTTACGACTTTATGCTCCTGACAATTTATACTGGTCAAGGTGGAAATTGAATTTCTCTTCGTTTTGTGGTGTGATGAATATAATTTTCTTTAACCGAAAGTGTCATCGTTCTTACAAATTCAAGTAAACACACGCATTGTTAACAAGGTAAAGGGGAATTTACTTAATTTGAAGTACGATTACAAGTTTCCTATAGTGAATTTGCTCTACTGATAATAGGGCTGGAGATGTTTGGCGTTCCAGGCCGAGGAAGTTCTGCTCCTTCGACGTTGGTGAGACGATATCCCTCAGCTTGCAGCCTTCCTTTTACGATGAACAGACCTTCCCAATTTGGTCCCAGCGTTCCGTCCCTGGGATCTCGGCCTCCTGGTTGCACAAGTCGTAGAACGAGGTCACCTGCCTTGAAACTTCGAACCCGCACCTTCCTGTTGTAATATCAAGCTATCCTTTGTTCATAGGTCACTACTCTCAGACATGCCTCGTCTCTCTTTTCTTCGATGAGGTCGGCACTAGCCGAGAGTAGCTAATCATTATCTTTTATATTGAAGGTGGCTCCTCGATGCGAGGTTACCTCAAACTCGACCGGTAGCATAGCTTCTGTCCCATAGACCATTGAGAAAGGAGTTTCCCCCCTGGAGTTGCAAGCAGTGGTGCAATAAGCCCATAATACTGCTGGTAGTTCATTCACCCATGCCCCTTTCTTCGTTTCTAGCCTTTTTTTCAGGATCTGCTTTATAATCTTATTAACTGCCTCTACTTGCCCATTGGTTTGGGGATGGTCTACTGACGAGAAACTTTTTAAAATCCCAAGGTCGTCGTAGAACTGGATGAATTGTTCGCTAGTGAATTGTGTCCCGTTATCTGACACTATCTGTTGGGGAACACCAAATCGACAAATGATGTTATTCCAGACAAACCTCTATATATGAGAGGATGAAATCTGGGCCAATTCCTTTGCTTCTGCCTACTTGATAAAATAATCCACAGTGACTACAGCGTACTCACAGTTCCCATGACCTATGGGGAGAGGTCCTATTAAGTCAATCCCCCAAATTGCGAAGGACCATGCGCTGACCATTTGTTGGAGGTAGGTTGGAGGAGCTCGAGGGACGTTGGCAAACCTTTAACACTTGTCACATCTCCTGACGAGACTGATAGCACTTGTTTCATAGTTGGCCAGAAGAAGCCTTGCCAAAGGACTTTTTGTGCTAACGATAGTCCCCCAGTGTGATTGCCACAGTGGCTGATGTGTATTTCCTTCATAATGATGTCGCATTCGGGGCCATCGATACAGCGAAGAAGTAGGGCTAAGAGACCCCTTCTATAAAGTGCATTGTCTATGATGCAGTATTTTATGGCTCAGAATCAGATGCGGTGTGCTTCTAACTTATCTTCAGGGGGTTCACCATTCTGGAGATACTTCACAATGGGGGTCACCCATGAATCATGCATTGGAGCGGTCATCGTTACATCATTTTTTGGCTCTATATTGGGAGACGGTAGAACTTCCACAAAGATTGTGCCTACGAACTCTACATCCTTGGCCGTAGCCAGGCGGGCTAAAGCATCCGCATGTGCATTCTGAGCCCGAGGGACTTGATTGATTTCATGCCTTCAGAATGTATGGAGCAGTTCTTGCACCCTCTGTAGGTACATGGCCATCCTCACTCCCTTGACTTGATATTCCCCCTTTATGTGACGGACAACTAACTAGAAGTCACTGAAAACCTTTAAGTTCTCAGCCCGTACCTCTTTCCTAAGGCGAAGCCCAGCTAGAAGCACTTCATACTCGGCTTCATTATTAGTGGCCCGAAATTTGAGCCTTAAAGCAGAATGGATTTTATGCCCTTCAGGGCTGATCAGTAGGACTCTCACTCCCGTTTTGTGGTCACATGATGACCCGTCAATGTAAAGCTCCCACCATGATTCTTCTGAGGTTTCAGCTTCCTCTTTTGCCGATCTAGTAAATTCTGCTATGAAGTCAACCAAGGCTTGCCCTTTGATTGTTGATCATGGCCTGTAATTGATGTCAAATTGAGCGAGTTTGACTGCCCATTTCAGTAGTCGACCCGAGGTATCCGCTTTTTAAAGGTTTGTCTAAGTAGATACCAAGTTAGAACCTCGATGGAATGGGCCTGGAAGTACGGTCGTAACTTCCTTGATGTAACAATGAGGCAGTAGATGAGTTTCTCAATTGGCACATAATTCTCTTCAGCGTTTACCAGCCTTTTGCTCACATAATGAATTGGGAGCTGTATCCCGTTCTCCTCGCGGACAAGTGCTACACTGATGGCATGCCGTGACACTCCTAAATAAAGGATGAGGACGTCAGCTTCCTACAGTTTAGAAAGAAGAGGGGCCTGACCCATGTATTGTTTCAAGGATGAAAAAGTAGCTTCGCATTCCTTTGTCCATTCAAAGTGTTTAGCCTTTTTCAAGGTTTCGAAAAAAGGCACGCATCGGTCTGTCACTTTGGACATGAATCTGCTCAGGGCTGTAACTCGTCCTGTCAAACTTTGGACGTCCTTTGTCCCGCTAGGTGACCTCATATCTACGAGCGCCTTTATTTTTTCAGGTTTGGCCTCTATACCTCTATTGTTCACTATAAACCCTAGGAATTTCCCGAAAGCTGCCCCAAAAGCACACTTCAACGGGTTCAGCTTCATCCAATATTTTCTCAGAATCTGGAACATTCCATCCAGATCTTTTATGTGGCTAGAGACCTACCCAAATTTAATGAGCATGTCGTCTACATAGACCTCCATGGTCTTCCCAATCTGATCTTTGAACATTACGTTAACCAGCTGCTGGTAAGTCACTCAAGCATTCTTAAGTCCAAAATGTATTACCCTATAGCAGTATAGCCCTCTATCCATGATGAATGACGTATGCTCCTCATCTTGAGGTTCCATGGGTATCTGATTATACCCAGAGTAGGCGTCCATGAAACTAAGGAGCTGGTGGCCGGCTGTGGCATCTACGAGCTGGTCAATTTTTGGTAGAGGGAAGCTATCTTTGGGCAGGCTTTGTTGAGATTCGTGAAGTCTATACATGTCCTCTATCTCCCATCCTTCTTCTTCACCAGGACGAGGTTGGCTACCCAGATTGGATAATGGGCCTCCCGGATAAACCCATTTATCAGTAGCCTCTCCACTTCCTCCCTTAAGGCGCACGAGTGTTCTGTAGTTAGGGGCCTTCTTTTTTGCCTTACCGACTGATGGAGGGGGTCAATATTCAATTTGTGTGACGTAATTTTTGGATCAATCCCCACCATATCCTCATGGCTCTAAGTGAAGACGTCTATGTTTGCCCTGAGAAAGTTCGTTAACTGCTTCTTTATGCTGGGAGATAGACTACCCCTGAGTTTAAGTCATCACTGATCGCCTGCCTCATCGATGCCGATCTCTTCAAGTTCTTCGATCGATCCGATTTCCTTTTCTGCTTCCCAATCTCACGGGTCGAGGCCGTGGCATCTTTCGATCGAGTTCAAAGCTTGAGGTTCCTTACTAGAAGTCATGTCTATCCTGCCTCCTCTGTTCTCGACCTTAATGGCATCTTCATAACATCGTCAGGCCGTGTATGGTTCACCCTTCATGCAATCGACCCCATTTGCCATAGGAAAATGGACCATTAAAGTCCTTGTGGAGACAATCAGATCTAGGTCATTCATGGCCAGTCGTCCTAGGACTATGTTATAGGTTGACGGGTAGTCCATAATTAGGAAATCGACCAAGATGGTGGATTAGCAGTCCTTATCTCCCAGGGTGATGGGGAGTTTAATTCGTCCCATAGGGAATATCACATCGCCAATGAAGCCGAAGAAAGGATCGAGCGAGGATTCAAGATTATTTCGATTCAGTCCCATCTGGTCAAAACATCCCTTATACATTATGTTGACTAAACTACCGGTATCCAGCATGATTCTTCTTACTTCGACATTGCCGACCTTAGCCCTAATGACAATGGCATCGTTATACGGAGACTGAACCCCCCGTTCATCATCATTTACAAAAGTGACAGACCCGGGGGCCATCCTCGCCCTTTTGGTGAGCCTGTCGTGCTCGTTGCCTTTAGACAAGATGTAGCTCGCATACCGTACATATCGTTCCCAAGAGCTACGCCAGGCCCCAGTGATATGTGGTCCCCTATGGATCGTGTAAATGGTTATGACAACCACTGCCTATTTTTGCTTAGCACCGGAAGGTGGTTGGGTCGTATGTGGCCGAGATTGACGGTTCGAGGGCTGTGCCACGTGCCCTCTTAGACGGCCCCTTCGGATAAGATCTTCGATCGTGTCCTTAAGAGATTTGCATTCAGAGGTCGTATGTCCTATATCATTATGATAGGTGCAAAACCTGCTTAGGTCACGTTGCTTCGGGGGGAGTTAGCAGTGGTTTCAATTATCCGAAGTTCTCCCGATGCTTTTCCACGATGTATATTCTCTTCAGAGTGTCAGTTAGGGCGCTATAGCTGCTATAGCGGCTTCGGGGTTCAAGTCGCTCCACCTTGGGTCTCTTCATGGGTTGTGCTTCCACGTTATTGACTTGACTCGTCCGATCTTTACCGTGACTTCCTTTTTTCCTACCCCTGCCAGAAGCCAAAGAGCTAGCATCAGCCTTTTGCTCAGATCCCTTTAAGCTAAAAGTTTCTTCCCATCGAATCTTCTTGATGGCCTACTCATAGAAATCTCGCAAGTTCTTTATCGGGGATTTGTATATATTTTTGTATAATTTTTCATCTCTATGAAGCCTAGCTGAGATTACAGTCAGAATGTTGTCATCGGAAGGACTTTCCATATTATTAACCTCACATTGAAATTTGGAAATATAATCCTTCAGCGACTCATTCCTTTTTTGAAAGATCGTGGCTAGGTGGCAAGGTGGCACTAGTTATTTCTTCAGGGCCCCATATTGGTCCAGGAACTTTCCCCAAAATTCTTCCCAATTGCTAATGTTACAGGCTGAAAGACTCTTAAACTATCCCCTCGACACATCCCTGAGGGTGGCCGGGAAGACTCGACATTTAACTAAGGGATTACTGGTTTGCAAGTCCATTTGAATGTTGAAGGCATCCAGTGGTTGTGAGGATCGCTTCTTCCATCGTTTGGCAAGATCGATGGCATCTTGAAGCAATGGGGGAGAGGTTCCATCTCGATCTCTTTGAACAATGGAGTTCTACCCTCATAATGGCTCAACCAGTCATGGGTTGAGGGGCTTTTCTCCAGCTTTCACACCCTTTGTAACAACTCCTTAATCATCTGACCTTGTACCTTGGGCCACTGGTTTTGGGCATCGTCATGGTTTACCTTCGAGCTTTCTGCATAGCGTGGGTCTTTAGCTTGCTGGCTCCCCTGCCCCTTGTAAGCCTGTCGTTCTTCCTCTTCTGACCTCAGGTTGGAGGAAAGATTTGAGTTGGCCTTTTGAATTTCTTCCTCAGCCGACTGCCGCCTTCGTGCTGGTACCTCCGCCTGCGGCCGCCCAGCCTCTTCAGCAGTAGGTGCATCCTTGTCGTGCTTTTCGACCCCTTGAATGTGGGCCTGAGTCAGTGCTTCAATCACGTCAGCAAGCCTTTTCATTGTGCTCTCAAGTACTTCTTAACGTTGGCGTAGTATCTGCACTCCATTCGCTTCTGGAAGGGCAGAAGAAGTGCTTGCCAAGACTAGGTATTCCTCCTCAGGTGCGTTTTGTCATCCTTCATCGTAACCGCCTAGCAGATTGGTGGCACCTGAACTCCTGGTTATTTTACCCCTTGCCATTGTGAAGGATGTGTAAGCAGTCGGTCCCACCGGGCGTGTCAAAATGTTGACGGTTGATTTTGGTACTTAGTCAACAAAGGGTTCAAGAGACCGAGCTGCTGTTCTATTATCTCATACTTACAGATCTGCTGTATATTTCAAAAGAAGATAGGGGAGAATAGAAGGAGTTTTTATTGTGGTTCGGCCAAAGTCTGTTAGATCCCTACGTCCACGGTGAATGGTATAATCTTCTTCAAAGGAGTTTTTTCTTTACAAGAATTTCCTGAGAATCCCCCTCTTTTCTATCCGTCCCCTTTCTTTTTTATATAGGGAGGAGTTACACTAGATAGTATTAGTTTATTCGTATACAACTATAATTACATCTATACAAGCATTAAATGCTAGACGGCAAGTAATAAATGCTGGGCAAATCGCTGTATGATTTTGGGGGGCTACGGGCTAATAGAATGCTTTAGACGGCGCCCATCAAGTACCTGATCGGTTTCCTAGGCACGGAGGAAAGCTTGCCATTGTCCTTACTTTTTGGGGCTTCATGGTCGCATGCTCGATGACCTTGTCTTATTTTGGGCCACTCCCTTTCTTGTTGGGCCTTCTATCCGAAGGATCCCCACAACACTGCACAAGGGCTTTTTATCGAAAGTGAATGCACTCGAATAAAGTGTAATTGATAATTATGATGTATACTAAGGATAAGACCATCATGAAAGACATTGCTGACTCTTCAAATGTCAAAGTGAATATGGATATTGTAACTAATAAGTTTGTAAAGTTCGATAAGGCTAAAAATGATATTACCTCTTATTACTAGATAAAATTGTTTAGGATGGTATTAATGGAATTAGTGAGCATATTGTGGAACCGATATACTATTATAATTGCTCATGGACATGAAAGTGGACTTAGAAAATAGTTATTAATTTAGCATGTTTTAGGGTCTCTTCCATTTCAAATTAATATTCTTGAAATATCATATCACACTCAAGAGGGTGAGTAGACTTTCAGTAAAATGACCTCTATAATTAGTCAAGCAGAAGATGACGTGAAGAATTGAAGGATCTCTGTGCTTACTTTGTTTCACATGGATAGAGTGTTAAATGTGGAAATAAATCACACTCAAAGGAACCTAATTTTGATAAGCAAGAAAGCTTATTTAAGTGTGTATCATAATAAATTAAGGTGTTTCACTAGCTCTAGTGAGACGTTTCATTGAACACTTAGTGATTAGATGAAGGTATAATCATTTGCATTACAAATTTATTATAAGTGTTAAGAAATAAGAGGAAGCCAAGTGATAAAAGCCGATAGTCAGATTGTAAATGATAGAAAAGTGCAAGATGAGTATGTAGATTAGTTGCTATTTGGAAAGTAGAGAATTAGTCAGTTAAATACTGTGGTTGGATATAAAAAGGTTACAATTAATGTGGGATCCTCAATGCTATGGAATTAGTGTTTAGGTGATATCTCCACAGAAGGATAGAATGGTTGATTAAAGAAGAGATTCTTTATGACCTAAACTTATCTCTTTTGATATGTGTATTAGTTGCATCAAGGGAGATACTCTTTGTTAGAGTTAGTGGACTAGAATTTTGAATGTAATTGAGTTGATTTATAAGAATATAGGTGAACTGATCATGCCAAGTGCTATGGGTTGATACTAATATTTTACCTTCATTGCTAATTGATCTATTTTTTTTGGTTAGGTGGAAATATCTTCTAAAAAGTTAGAATCCTTAAATTCTTTTAAGGCATTTAAAGTTAAGATTTAATTCAAAATTATAAGAAAATTAAATGTGTCAATTCTGATAAAGCTGGTGAGCGATATAGATATGCAATAAGTTAATGGAAATTTTGATTCTTTTATGAGATATATCCAAGATTGTGATTTTTTAGGCTAGCAACTTTATGTCTGGAACACCCGAAAAGGATTAGATCGTAAGAAAGTAGAATTACACACTTATGGACATGATCGGATACATGTTGGTGCATTCAATTTTTCTAAACTTTGTATTGGGCGATGTTTTAAAGATGGCAGTGTATATTCTAAATCAAGTCACTAGTAAGTCAATATTTAAAACCCTATATGATTTGTTGTATAGAAAAAGCCTAATCTTAGGTATTTCCATGTCTGGGTTTGCAAGGCTAAAATGAAGCTATATGATCCATTTATTAAGTAACTTGATCCAAAAACTATTGATGATCACTTTGTTAGATGTTGTAATAACTACAAAAGTAGTCAATTTTATTGTCTAATCTACACTACCAGGTTTAGAGAGGTACAAACTGTTATTTCTCTAGCACTGTCATTGGTTGATAAAACTAAATTAATCAAGAAAATGATCTAGTACAACAAATGGTAAAACTATTGTTAAAAATTGGAAGAGCTTAGTACTCCACTAGTACTAGAAAAGAACTAAGTCCTACATATGAAGTACCTTTAAGGAAATTCTAGATGGCTCACATATCTGATATTATTAATGACTATGTAATATACCTATAGGAGCACAAATTTGATGTCAATGATGGATTGCTTTGGTGATCTACAACGATGTGTGAGATCTATAGAGTTACTTATTGGTTGCAAGCGTATTATATGCAAAAAGGTCTTTAAGATCAAAAGGGATACTCTTAGGATGATTGAGAGATATAAGGCCATATTAGTGGCAAATTGCCACATTTAGAAACAAGGAGTTGATTGTAAAAAAAAAAATTCATACTTGTTTTGGTTAAAGACTTGTCTGGAGTTGTTATGGTACTAGTAGTTCATTTTCATCTGGAGTTTTACCATATGCATGATAGCCTTTTTGAATGGTGATTAGCCAAAAAAAAATTGTTTATGTGAACAAACCAAATGATTTCCAACAGAAGTGTAAAGAACACTTAGTATGTAAATTAAAAGGATTCATAAATATGATTTAAATAAAACATCTAGACAATGGTATCTCAAAGTTGTTAAGATTATTGTTTCTTTTAGGTTTAAGGAGAATGATACAAATCTGTATATCTATTTAAGTTAGATATAGACATATTTATATTTCTAGTCTTATGTTGATAATATTTTCCTTAAAAACAATGTTTCATACAAAGGATCTTGGTGATGCCTTTTTCGTGCTGGGCATATGGATCCAATGTGATAGATCTCGAGGTCTTCTTAACATGTCTTAAAGATTGTATGTTAAAAAGGTGGTCAAAAGGTTTAAAATATTTTATGTGCTCTCCAAGTATTACTCCCTTTTAGAGGGTTAAGATTTTTTTCTAAATCTCAATATCCTTAAAATAATATAAAGATCAAAGTAGGTCCCATATTTTTTCGCCATTAGTAGCTTATTGTATGCTCAAGTATATATATATATATATCTTGATATTGATATTGGTTTACTGTATTTGGGAGATACTTGAGAAATTTTGGTTGGAAATATTAGATCGTTGCAAAAAAAGTTATAAAGTACTTATAAGGTACAAAAAATCTTTGTGTTGGCTTATTGTAGATGTGATGACCTGATTATTATAGGCTATTTTAACTTTAATTTTGTCAGATGATAGTAAGTTGATATCTGAAAACATTTTTATGATGATAGAATGAGCAATACTATGAAAATTATCGAGCAATTAGTTATAGTGACCTTTATTATAGAGGTAGAATGTATTGCATGTTATGAAGCTACTTATAAGGCTATTTGGTTATGGAATTTGATATCTGGATTCAAAGTTGTAAAAGTCATCTCTAGGACCTTAACCATATATTGTGACAATGTTGCCATGGTGAACTTCTCTTATAATAATAAATGTACTGCCTATATAAACTACTTTGATATTAAATATTGATTGGTTAGAAAGAAGATATGTGAGCAATATATATTTTGTCATAGATCGTGTACTTATGGATCCACTAATTAAAGGCTTAGGTATTAAATTGTTCACGAATAAATGACTAGAATGAGTTTGGTTAAGCCTTTTGGTGTTAAAGGTTAGTGGGATTTTTATATTTTCAATTGAAACATGGTTATCATGAGAATAGTGACATATTAATAATGATATTGTCATATGTTTCATATATATATATATATACATATATATATGGTGGCAATAGTTTTGTGCATACAAAAATTTCAAAGTGATCTCCTCAACCAGAAATTTATTGTTAGAGTTGATTGTAGATCTGCAAA
>JANHAO010010563.1:0-17576 GCA_026873985.1 Saraca asoca
TTCTTCATAGTTCTTGAATCAAAGATTCCTGAAAAATGAATAAAGCATACTAAAATATAGTGTTAGTCTAAGAAAACATGATATTTGGCTTTTCAGTTGTTTTTAAACATTCAAAACTCATAAGTAGTGATATAAAACTCGTTTAGGGTTAACACATGCAAACAGCTAGAGCTTTTCTTTTAGGAAGGTAATAAGCTAGGGTGAGTGTCGCTATTAGGCCTTAGGGTGTTGGTAGGAGCTAGATGACTTAAGAGTATATTTAATTGGTAAGATTTGGTTAATTTCAATTACCAATTTTTGACCCAAATAACCCAATTAGAAATTATCTTTTTTACATTTTTTACAATTAGTTTAAACCATTGCATTAACAATTTTAACCCATCTATTTTGCATATGGCTTTGTCAATGAAGATCAGTTTGACCCAATTTGAACAACCTTAACAGATTTGATATGGATTTCAAAATCAAGAATGTGGGTGAGTTCATGTGTACATGGATCGTGATCTTAGCCAAGGTAACAAAGCTTCTGTTGTAGGATTCGAAAGCTACAAGAGGTAGATATCGAATCCCATATTTTTTGAAATGTACCAACAATATTCATAACTAGTATATGAATATTCATGTGACACATGCATTAAGTATTAATAGCTCATAGTGATCAGAATCTTGAGGCTTAAATGCAATTTTGGACTCCCTAAATTACAAATTGCACAATTTTGGTCCCCCTTATTTAAAGTAATCTATTTTAGTCCCCTAAATATTTAATTAGTTTAATTCTAGTCCTATCATGTCACTTCCATGGATTCCTTAATGGAACTGTTACCATGGACTATTTAATTCCACCATAGTCCCTTGTTATTGCTTATTTTATTTCCACCATGTAAACATGTTCTTTGCATTTGAAGCCATTCTTCACCATTTGAAACCCAATTGGAGCTAGGGTTTATGAAGAAGAAAGATTGATTTGATCTGAAGCTGGATGGTGGAGTTAAATCATGTGAATCAACCAATAATGCATCAAAGGTGAAGAAGAAAGGTCCAAAGCTATGCAAGAAGAAGGAAAGATTGATCACTTCTTGGATTACAAATAATCTTGGATGAAAGTATTATAGCTGCTACAAGATGAAACATGATTGTGACTACTTGATTTGGCATAACCCTAAGCCTTCTAATAGAGAGAAAAAAGTTGTAAGAATAGTATTAGGGACAGTTGATGAGCTGCATGAAAGGGAAAGGCTTTGTGCAATTTCTCTTGTGTGTTCTATGTTGATGGTTGTTTTGTTGAATTTTTTGTTGTTTAGGGTTTGTTAGTTTGATAGAGGTAAATATATGACCTTTTTGGTACTCTATTATGCCATAGAATTTTCCATTTCCAATGGCTCTATTTTGTACCATTTTGGCCTATTTGTAATACAGTGAAAGGATACCCTTGTACTGATGTTAATGAAATAAAATTGTTTTTTATGTTAGCAAATATATTTTAGTTAAGTATAGTTCTATTGTTTACAAAAGTTGAAAATTTTCTATTTGTAAAAATTACTCAAATTTTCCAGAAATTTAAGGATTGTAATACAGTGCAATCCATTGGAAAATTTCCCAAAAATACTGATTGAATCTAATTGAAATTGCACTAGAAATTTTGCAAATTATGTAAGAAAGAACCTTGTAACCAAAAAATGCATATTTATTCAACTGATTTGGGATAAAAAAAACATGTAAGTAAATAACCAGGTTCATCTGAATATACTCCAAAATTTGCAGAATATACACCAAACTTCACATTCCTTTGCAACAAAAAAACTAGGTTCCTTTAACTTCTGAAACTACAAAAAAATGCATGCTTTGTAACCAATACACTACAAAAAAATGTTGACTTTGTAAAACTAGAAGCTATAATTGTAACTAATACGTTGCAAAAAATGTAGACTTTGTCAAATCAAATAAACAATTACAACCATAATGAAATAAACTAGAAAATGGAACTATAAAGTATGAAACGTTTTCTTCCTATATGTAAGTAGAAGAAAATGTTAGAAAGTAGAAGCTAGAATTGTAAGTAAATAAACTAGAAAACTAGAAACTAGAAGATGCAACCATCAAATAAACTAAAAAACCAAAAAGTAAAAGCTACACTTGTAAGTAAATAAAATAATAAAATGCCAGAACCTTGACCAAATTGCAAGTTCATATTAATCTTCCCATATGAATTTGGGATAAAAAGTCATAGAGTATGAAACATTTTTAATAGATTTCTACCATGGACAGTATAAGAACCATCTACATAGGTCAAAATGCTGACCACAATGTACGTTTGCAAAAATCTTAGAAGCACTATTTACATAAGCCAAAATGCCTACCACAACCTTCATTTTCGAAAATGCCTAAAAAAATCTACCATCCCACTCATCATGGATTGCTTTTATTTCCAATTTCTAATTCTTGGGTAGAATCTACACACTTGAACATCAATCTACTACCCTTTGAGGTTACTTGCAAAGTTCTTTTGTGACACAATTTTTTCCATTGTGTTTGAATGACTTGTTTCTTATATGAGCTAAGAACCTTGACTTGGCAACCCTTTTTTTTTGTTTTGAGCTTTGACTTCAGATGTTGACTTGGAGGGTGCAACTTTGGATATTGACTTAGAATCTAGCTGGCTAAGAGGGTGCATTGCTTTAGATGTTGACTTAGAGGGCCTACCTTGTGTCTTTGTTGCATTTGATTTTGTAGCTTGTGTCTTTACTGCTTTAGATACTAACATAGGTGCTTTTGTCTTGGAAGTTTATGCTTGTGATGCTTAAAATGCCTTGTTGTCCTCACTAGAATTTCTTTATCTACCCATGCCTCTACAACTACATACATTATGTGCAAACTGGTGGCCTTTGGCACATTTGCAAGTGGAATAGTGCCTTGGCAGTCTGTTGGAGTCATTTGGCCTCTTATTCAGATCCTTCTTCCTCATATTCTTTAGCCTTCTAGGATGTCTTCTAATTTGTGGTTGTTGAAGTGGCTCTTTGTCACTCGTAAGCCATGGATTTGGGCCATTTGTAAAGTAAATGATATGCTCATAGCATGCTTGGTACATCTCCTTGCTGCAATCTCAAGAAACAAATAGTAACATTTAAATTGAAAATTGATCAAGCAACATATATCAAAAAAATCTAGTAGTGACTACTTGTAGAATTTATGGACATAATCTTCTGGCTTGTGGTTACACCATGCCATTGTAACTAGTGAGTGGTAGCATGGTATGCCTATCAAATCCCACACCCTACATGAACATGTTTTCTCAACCAAGCTAACTGCATATTTATCTAGTTTTTTCTCCACCTTAAATAGTGCACCTTGTTCATCTCCTACCCATATTGGGGTCCATGAATTGATCTAAACCTTATTAGACTATAATATTTCTTAAATCTTGGAACATAGTGAACCTTTATACCTCATCACTCTATTTCTATTCTTAATAATTTTGTCCATTAGATATAGCATAATATCTTCAACAAGGTCTATTATTGGTTTCTCCCTATACTCTAAGATTACCTTATTAAATGCTTCACACATATTGTTAACTTGTAAATCACATCTTATGTGTGTAGAGTATGCAGATCTAGTCCATTTTTGTGGTTCAAATCATTCAGTGCTTTAAAGCATCACTATTAAGCCTTTTAATCTCTTTCATTATGTTTTCAAATTTTGGCATTGTAGTTGCTCTTTCAACTTGTAACATGGCATTTCTCAGCTCATGACTCAAGAACTTTGTGAAGTTGGCAAACTTCTGTTTGACATAAAATCTATGTTCAATCCCTTCATCCAATGCTGTAATTGCATGATCAGGCCCATACACACATTAAATTTCATAACTTACTAATTTCTAAAATAATTAAATTAAAAGTGAAGGCAATTGAAATTTTGGTGGTTGTAATGAAGAAAATTGAAATTATGAAGTTTCAAGTTATTGTCTTTACTTTCAGAGATTGAGTTCAAAACATTGCATCAAATTTAGGACAATTTCATGGATTGAAAGTGTCTTAAAGGTTTAGTTAATGATATGGTTGATTCTCAAATTGTATATGCTTATGGTGTTGGATCTTGTTACTAGAGAACTTTTAACCAATCTAAAGGTCCTTGATGTCTAAATCTATGATGACTATTTTATGTTATGAAGATTTTGAAGCATAAAGGTAGATCCCACTAGCTACATATTATAAGCAATGCCATTTTGTCCTCTACTTCTAGAAAGATTGTTCTTAGTTTCGTGTTTTTTAGTTTTATACGATAGGAATTGTGTGAAAAACTCAAATTAAATTTTATAAATTACTAATGTCTAAAATAATGGAATTATAACTGAACATAGAAGTGAAGATATATCTTTTGCTAATCCAAGATAACTGACCATATATGCTTTAAAATGAGCATTATATCATTGATCATCCTTTCTAAAAACCATTCCCATGAGTCCCTCTGACCTCTACCTCAACCATAATAAAAGCTATAGGAAACATCTAATTATTTCCAGCTTTTCCTTTAGTAGCCAATAGCTAGCCCCCATGTACACCTTTCACAAAACAATCATGCAGCCCTATCAATGGTCTACAACACTAAATAAATGCCCTTTTGCATCCCTCAAAGCAAACATACATCCCTTCAAATATTGAAGGTAACGTTGGTGCTAGCTTAAAGGAATTTATATCAACAAATGTTCCTTTGTTGCTCCAGATCAATTCCTTAGTATATCTCCAAAACTTATTGTATTAATCTTTATAGGTTCCTTCAACCAATTTAATTGCCTTTCTTTTACCTTATATGCTAGATGCCTTGATAAATGCACTTTCCCATTCCTTCTTTGCATCCCCTTGAATAGTCTTGCAATGAACATCATGATCCTCTCTAATTAACCTTGTCAAAAAATATTATACCAAGGAGCTTGGTATTGGCTTGCACATTTTTGAATTGCCTTAAACATGTATGGATGTCACTAAGCTTCCTCACTTGCCACATTTTATATGTATGCCAAGGCTTACTCTTAGATAAAATGGGCAACCGTCTCTACATCTCACCATCAATTTCCTATTATCATCTTTATCAGTCTAAATAGGCTTGTTTTTGCAAAGACCATTATTACGCATTGCATCTTTAGCCAAATTCTTTGTACCAAAGTCCAATCCAAGCTTAAATTGTATTAGCTTCCTACCAGCTAGCATCTTAAAAATTTTGCAAATTTTGGTCTCTTGCCATTTAGATCTTCATCTCCTTCATCCTTAGACTCATTAGGATTTACACACTCATCTAAGTCACCATCCTCATATGTCTAATTCACAACAAAAATTTGGTTTCCATGGTCATCTAGAATTCCTTCTTGTTCTGCATTTCTAAATGCTTCTTGCCTTGCATCTCTGGCTGCTTCTTACTCTACATTTTTGGCTATTTCTTGTTCTATATTTGTAGTTTTTTCTTGTTCTGCATCTACATCTTTGAATACTACTTCATCCTTATCCAAATCACCTTATCCCCAATTCTCATCATAGTCGCTCTCATGAATAACTGCATCAAACTCATCAAACTATAATGCTCATACACTTTCAAGAAACTTTGATAAATTTCTTTTCATGGAATATTAGGAAATTATATGTAAAATAATTTTAAAATGTAATGCGAGAACTTTAGTAAGTGGCATTATATATATATATATATATATATATATTCTCTTAAGTGCTTCAATTTAAATAAGAGTCATTATTTTTGTTTCGACTACTCAATGAATATTTGATTTACTAGATGATAAAATGTAAATTTTTAAGTTCAATAAATGTTGTGGTATTTTTATTTAATTATAATTTGAAAATTTTCGAAAGTGTGCTTAAAGAATTTTATTTGATACAAGAATTATCATTTATTTATTTTACATAAACTAAAGTTTTGATACTAAATATTTTAGTATAATAAACAAATGAATTGTTACTTATAATCGAATTAAATGTCTAGAGTGCTCTTTAATTTAACTACTAATTAAACAATTGATTTATTTTATGACATGATTTATGCTAAGTTTTGGTAAATGCTACTAAAAATTTTGTCTAGCTAGATTTTATAAATTATAGAATTATATGTATTAATTAGCATTTTCCTACACTAATTAAGTAATTTGTGTAGAGTATATTTCAATATTAATTAAATAGAACTAATTAAGATGATTTACTTGATTTGGATTCATAATGTATATATTTAATATACTTATGTTAATTACAAAAAAGTTTTAAAAAGCAAGCGTATTTATTAAACTTAATTTTTGTGATTTAAATTGGTTTTATTAAAATTAAACTAAGTAATTAAATACTTTCTAGTGCACAATTAACCCACCAAAGCCAGACCCATATTCCGACCAATTGCACTAATGGTGGCAACTAACAATTTGGTGTTGGAGGAAGCTCAGATTAACTATGAATTCAGCCTTTGGGTCACTAACTTTTGCAGAAGGCCAACACCAACCAAATCTTTGGCTTTGGCTTGGAGCTTATCCCTTTCCCTTCAGTCTAGATCTGCTAGGTATATGTGTTCTAATCCCAAATTGTTAGTTATAATTGTTTGGGGTAGTGATTTTAAGTGTAGCAACTTAGGTAGATTAATGCAAAAGATGTAATTTAAGTAGTTAGTAGCGAATCAAGCTAGAAAAATGAATATGAGGTATAGAATTTGATTAAAAACTTGTGGATTGATAAATATGATAATGGAAATTTGTGTTCAATTTTAGTTTGATCTATAAATCCTAGGCAAGCAACCTTAAATCGAAGAACCTTAGCATTTCTAAGTTTTAGCTAACTGAATCTAATAAGGAGGAATTGAGTTGTTGGGCTAGTACCAGATAGGGATTGTGTGTTACTACTGATTAGAGAAAATATAGTGTCTTAGAGGTTTTTTCAAGGTAATTTTGAAACCATTTTAGTGCTTTCTTGGTCATAGGTAAGTTTGGGATTAACTGGATAGTTTACATGGCTAATTTTTTTAATGTTAAATTGCCATTGTTGGCCTAGTTCTATTCAACCAATTTTATGTTTAATTAAATAAAATTTTTGGGTTTAAACAAGCATTCTTTTGTTATGTGAGGCTTATGTGAGATCTTAGTAGTCAAAACACTAACTTGTGCTAGATAGATTGATGATTAGTTTAAATAGTTTCAAATCATTTCAAAATTTAGTTAGGAAGGCTAAATTGTTGGTTTTAAACTTGGGTAAAGACTTTCAAATATGTTTCTAGTTAGTTTTGCTATCACCGAAATGATAAAACATAAGTTTTCCATAACTAGGTCCCTAGGCTCTTGGATCCAAGTGATGACAACCTCAATCTTGAAATTGGAAAGAAGAATGGAAGATTCATGGATACGACAAGCCAGATGCTTCAAACTAAGCAACAAGCTTAGATTTGTGAATAAAACATTCAATTTCTTTTATTTGAATACTATTTTTAGACTATTCTATTTTAAATTCCAGTTGATCATGAAGACCTCTCATACATTGAATAGTAGAAATTAATGTACTTTAAGTAACTAAGGAATGGATAGGTTGGTTTTACTACTTAGGGACTGAGTAAATTGAGCAAATGTTTAACTAGTGGGTTGTCAAATTTTGTGGTTGTTACTGTCCTAAATGATAACAGGTCGAATGGCCTAAAAAAACCTTTTTTAAAAAGAGAGAAAGGGTATAAGAAGGGTAAGTTGATATTTTGTTGGCAAAACAATTGTGTGCAACTGTGTGTGTGCATTGTAACTTAATCAATCTGTTCTATGACTATATGTGTATTATGCTACAAATTTAGAATTTTTGAATGGATTAAGTGCGGTGGTTGGCACAAATCCCTGGATGAATTATGTGGTAGCTTGTGTGATGTAAGAAACAGTATGTTTTGATTATGACATTACCTAATTTGGAAATATTGTTTCTATGTTGTTGATGTTTGAAAAGTTAATTTGAATTTTGATAAACAATCCTCACCCAACTTACAAGTAATATGAATTTACATGTGTGGCTATTATAGGCAAAAAACGGTTTCAAGAGAATGAGACAGACTTGAGCCTGATAGAGGCCAAGTCTCTCAACTCACCAAGGACGTCCCACGAGCTCCACCTCGATTACCACCAGAAAGCAACACAATGAGGTTGACTAGCTTTCCAAGTAGTCGACCATTCTGCTTGAGCTCGCTACCCTGCTGTTATACACAGAAATGGACCCGAGGACTCGAGGCCCCAGGACGCCAAAGATACTCCACAAGCTTCGCTTCACCCAGCATGAAGCGGTATAGCGAGGTTGTCCCGGCTCCACTCCGCAAAGCAAGCCCTCGCCTGGCGAGGCAGCGACCCAGCGAGAAGATCGTAAGACCAATCCGTCAAGTAGTCGACTATCCTGCTCAAGCTCGCCATCCCGCTATAGTAGCATCGGGCTCGGCGATGCCCTAGACGACCCCCGAGCTGAAAACTCCTGCTTTGGATGTTCATTCCTTCACTTGGTCCAGCAATGATGCAACATCAGATGCCGATAGGTTCAGGCCTACCACCAGCCTAGGGAGACCATTTTGCAGCCTACATTCTGCAATGGCTAGTTTGTAGCCTTTGTATTGTCTTTTCCATTTATGTTTTGATGTAACTCAACTGTAGCTTGTAATTAATGCATGTAACTCCTCCTTTCTCTATAAATAGGATTGCCTTGTTAGAAGAGGGAAAACGGGAAAATCTGTAAGTAAAAACTCTGCTAAAATCACTTTTCAACCATATTAATAAAATCATCACCATGGACATAGGGTCCGGTACTGCCTGGATTTAGCCGAACCACATTAAACTCGCCGCCTCTTCATCCCCTCTTCCTCTCGGCCTATCTTCTCTTGCACTTCGGAAGCAGCATTGAATCCCTGAACTCCTCCCCATTAGCTGAAGTTTGGATTTCCGGCATGAACCACATTTCATCATCAACATTTTGGCACTGTGTATGAGGACCATCAGCTCTCTCAAATCTCTCTTGAAACCCAACAATGGCCAGAGGAAGAACGACTCGGAGTTCTACCATTCCGATTTCCTAGTAGCACGCTGCTGCACCCAAAACTCAAAAGGCTCAAATGCCCTATCAGTCCCGATCGGCACTCGAAAACACAATCAGAGAGTTGGCTAAAACTATCAAGGTGCTCGCTCAGGCACAAGCACAAAATGCACAAAGACAAGAGGAAGTCATGGCACAACTCTAGCAGCTTCATGAGGAAGCTCAGAGAGAAGTTCACGATGATCGCAACAGCTAGCGATTGGGGGGGCTCGCAGCGATCAGAAAGCTCTGCCCCTCAGCGTGAAAGACAATGCCCAATAATGGAAGAGGTCCTCCGCAGGCTCAAATACTAGAAGAGCATCCGTAGCCTCAGAGCCATCAGCCTCGTAATGAGGAGACCTCACCATTTTCGGCGGAGATCAAGAAGTAACCTCTCTCGTAGAGGCTCAAAGTGCCTGCTATCTCATTGTATGATGGGAACAATGACCCGAGCGATCATCTGGACACGTTCAACACTCAAATGGACATCTAGACAATTGATCCCCTAGTGAAGTGCCACGTCTTTCCCACCACATTAAGGGCAACACCTTGGGTATGGTTCAGGCACCTCCCGGCTCGCAGCATCGATAGTTGGGAAGAATGCCAAAGGAGATTTGTTGACCAATACCGAGCGTTGAAGAAGCAACTTGCGCCTCCTTGCCACCTTGCAATGATTTTTCAGTGCAAGGACAAGTCACTCAAAGACTACATGGCTCGATTCAGGCACGAGGCTAACTCTGTGGAGAATCCCTCGGAGGAAAGCATTCTGACTGCTATTTCAACGGGGCTTCACAAAGATGGAAAATTGTATAGGAGCCTCTACAAGTCCCCCGCTCGAGACCTCACTGAATTCTATGATCAGGCATCCAAACAAATAAGATGGAAAGAAACCTTCAAAATGGAGGGATCCAGGCATTAAGCGAGCCACAGTGGTCCTATCGTGAGTAAAAAGAGGGGTAGCGAGAGTCACGACAACCCCACTCCTCATCTCGTGAAAAAGGCAAAACCTCAGCGACCCGAAGGCCACTTTAAGAGCTACAGCATCTTGTCAGACACACAGGACAAAATCTTCACTATAGAAAGGCATAACGAGGACTTTGGAAGGCCCAGGCCAATGAAGGTACCCGCCAGGTCCAGAGACTAGAGTAGATTTTGTACTTATCACAACGAGGTTGGGCACACCACCTCAAAGTGCCATGCACTGAAAAATGCCATTGAAGGCCTCATTAGAAGGGGTCAACTATAGGATTATGTGGCAGGACCACCCAGGCAGCGCACTCAATAGGCTAAGTGAGTTATCACCCAAGAGCCCGAGCCCTCCATCAGAACCATTTTTTGATCCTGTAACACTCGTTTATTATCGATTGTACCAGTTATGGTGTTTTGAATCAATACAAGTTGCCGATTGGCCAAGCATTGCCTAGACAAAGAGTTTTCCCTTCGTCATTGCAATATCACTATAGCGAACGGTTCTCACCTCACTCCAACATTACATTGCAATATCGATAGAGCGAATGGTTCTCACCTCGCTACAGCATGACATTGCAATATCGCTACAGTGAATGGTTCTCACCTCGCTACAGCATTACTTCACAATCTTTTTTCAGCGAACGGTTTTCACCTTGCTACGATGAAACCAAAATGAAAACTAAAACAAAACCAAGGGTGCGACGGCTTTGAGCCTATCTCACGACTTCTGAAACAAAACTTCAGCGAATGATTTTCACCTCGCCTCAATGAAAAACAAACTTCGGTGAATGATTTTCACCTCACTAGATGAACTATTTTCACCTCGCCATAATAGAACAAAATCATTACAAGCTTTCATGTAACTAACCGCCTACAGCTCTCATGTAGTAAGTTCTTACGTCTCAAATGAGATCTCTCAGGCACCGCTTACATGCGACCCCACTCTCTCACTCACAACAGATCGAGCAGTCAGAAAAAATAAAGCATAGCCAATTGGCAGAAATGAGCATTTCATTAATCATCAGAAGTTTACACATAGCGATGCGCGGAGCATCTGTTACAGCATTTGAAAGAAGAAAAGCTCATACAGCAAAAAGACCTCGTCCAAGCAAGGCAAAATTACATCAAGAGAAGAAGTGCATAAATAACGGAAAAAAGCTCAATGACCTGGCATAACCATTCCTGCAATAAGAGCAGAAGGCTGATCATCGAGCTGACGCCTACGGGAAAGACAGCTCCTGGCCAAGCTGCTCCTATTTATATTCCTCTGGCGCGTCCTCTTGAGCCAGACCCAGAGTAAATCAAAAAATCATAGAAGCCAACTGGCCAGGTAGCAGCACCACAAGCAACGGCCAGAGGAAATGGCCCGGGATCAACACAAGATCCCCTAGGAGCCCGTCTGGCAGATCCTACAATGGAGCCACGTGCAACAGGCTATCCATGTCTCTCGACACTCTGTAACAGGCCATCCATGTCCCAGCAAGCTTCGTCGAAAGCCAAGACACCGAACCGCAGGGAGCTCTTCAGTCTCTTTTATTGAGTTTCTCTGGGACGAAAGAGAGAATACCCCACCGAAACGAGCGGCAGTGCCATGCCAATGGCCAAAAATACAAACAGAAGAAAGTATGGCCTAAAGCAGAATGGAAAGACATCTAACATGACACTTCGATCAAAGAATGACACTGATTGAAGATACGAATCAAGCCTCGAAAACATGTAACTCCTAGTCTGTAAAGAAAATCGAGAGTTGGGGGGCTTATGTTATACATAGAAATGGACCCAAGGAGTCATGGCCCCAGGACACCGAAGGTACTCCACAAGCTTCGCTTCGCCCAGCAGGAAGCAGTACAGCGAGGTTGTCCCAGCTCCATTCTGCAAAGCAAGCCCTCGCCTGGTGAGGTAGCAACCCAGCGAGGAGATCGCAAGACCAATTCGTCAAGTAGCTGACTATCCTACTCAAGCTCGCCATCCCTCTACAGCAGCATCGGGCTCAACGATTCCCTAGACGACCCCCAAGCCAAAAACTCCAACTCTGGACGTTCAGCCTTTCGCTCGATCTAGCAATGATGCAACATTAGACACTGACAGGTTCAAGCCTACCGCCAGCCTAGGGAGACCATTCTGCAGCCTACATTCTATAATGGCTAGTTTGTAGCCTTTTTATTGTCTTTTCCATTTATGGCTTGATGTAACTCAACTATAGCTTGTAATTAATGCATGTAACTCCTCTTTCCTCTATAAATAGGATTGCCTTGTTAGAAGAGGGAAAACAGGAAAATCTGTAAGCAGAAACTCTGCTAAAATCACTTTCTGACCATATTAATAAAATCATCACCGTGGACGTAGGGTCTGATACTGCCCGGATTTAGCCGAACCACGTTAAACTCACCGCCTCTCCATCCCCTCTTCCTTTCGGCCTATCTTCTCTCGCACTTCGGAAGCAGCATTGGATCCCTGAACTCCTCCCCGTTGGCTGAAGTTTGGATTTCTAGCACTAACCAAGTTTCATCGTCAACACCTGCCACGACAACACCGAGCTTGTTACAGCAACCTTCCACGGTGACCCCGAGCTAGGGACCCCCACTTTAGGGTGATAGACACCTCGCACAGTAAAGCAATATCGAGCGGCAAACACAAACAAATACAAGTCCACTGTTGACAAGAAGGGCCTGCCCCGCAGACAGAAGCCTGCAGCAGTCGAAATTGCAAGAGTCTGTCTGTCTTTTCTATTTATTTCTTGATGTAACACAACTGTAGCTTATAATTAATGCATGTAACTCTTCCTTCCTCTATAAATAGGATTGCATTGTTAAAATGGAAGAAGGAAGCCAGAATCTTGTATGCTAAAACTATGTAAAAATACCTTCTCAAGAATCAATAAAAGCTTTGTCGTGGATGTAAGGTATGGTATCACCCGAATTTAGCCGAACCACGTTAAAAACACTGCATCACTCTTCTTCTTATTCCTCTCCCTCCATCTCCTCACACTTTGGAAGCAGCCTTAGATCCTTGAACTCACTTTTCGTTGGCCAAAATCTGGGACCCTCTGTACGAACCAAATTTTGATGTCAACATCTTTGGCGCCATCTGTTGGGATCCATCTGCTCTCTGAAGTCCCCATTGCAGCCTAACAATGGTGAGAGGAAGAACCACTCAGAGCTCAACCACTCTAACCCTCCAACTGACAGACACTCCCGTTGTGGGGGCTCACCAATAGTCTACTACTGTTCCTAAAGCTTAAGAGGCTCAAACGCTAGGCTAACCCCAACCAGCACTCGAACGCACTATAAGAGAGCTGATCGAGAACATAAAAGCATTAGCACAGGCTCAAGCTCAGAGCCAGCAAAGACAAGAGGAAATCATGACACAACTCCAACAGCTTCGTAAAGGAATTCAGAGGGAAACTCACGAAGATCATGATAGCCAACAACTAGGGGACTCGCAACGAGCAGGAAGCTCCACCCCTCAGTCTGAAACACAAAATCAAACAATGGAGGAAATCCTCCTAAGGCTCAAGTGGCTAGAAGAATGCCCTTGACCTCAAAATAACCAACCTCGCCACGAGGAAAGTTCACCATTTTTTATGGAGATCGAGATGCAGCCTCTCCCATAAAAGCTCAAAGTGCCGGCGATCCCACCGTACGACGGGAGCAGCGATCCAAGTGACCATCTGGATGCGTTCAATGCCCAGATGGACCTTCAGATTAATGACCCCTGGTGAAATGATGTGTCTTCCCGGCCACATTAGGAGGAGTATCTCGGGCATGGTTTAGACACCTCCCAGCTCGCAACATCAACAGTTGGGAAGAATGCCAAAGATAATTCATTGACCAGTACCGAGCCCTGAAGAGGCAGCTTGTGCCTTCTTGCCATCTCACTATGATCTTCCAACGTAAGAACAAATCGTTGAAAGATTTTATAGCCCGATTCAGGCACAAAGCCAACTCTATGGAAAATCCTTCGGAGGAAAGTCTCTTAACAGCCATCTCAGCAGGACTGCATAAAGACGGAAAGATGTACAGAAGCCTCTACAAGTCCCTGGCTCAAGACCTTGCCAAATTTTACGAGCGAGCTACCAAACAAGTAAGATGGGAAGAAACCTTCAGAATGGAGGAACCCAAGCAGAAAGTGGACCCCAATAGTCCCATCACTAGCTAAAAGAGGGGGAGCGAGAGTCACGATGACCCCATTCCCCAGCTCGTGAAGAAGGCAAAGCCTCAGCGACCCAGAGCTCATTTTGAAAGCTACAGCATCCTGTTAGACACACAAGACAAAATTTTTGCCACAGAAAGACACAACGAGGACTTCTTGAGGCCTAGACTGATGAGAGTGCCCACCAAGTCCAAAGATCCAAGTAGATTCTGCGCTTATCACAATAAGGCTGGACACAACACCTCAGAGTGTTGGGCATTGAAAGATGCCATTGAGGACCTCATTAGAAGAGGCTGACTACAGGATTATATGGTACGACCGTCAGAGCGGCAAGCTCAATAGGCTTAGCGAGTCATTACCCAAGAGTTGAAGCCCTCCATCAGAACCATATTCTAATCCTGTAACATTTACTTATGATCAATGACGATAAGTTCTACCAATTATTTCATGCTGACTCAGTGTAAGTTGCCGATTGGCCAAAAAAACATTGTCTAGACAAAGAGTTTTCACTCCACCATTGCAAGGATTCATCCAGGGGTGAGACGGTGTGAGGCCTATCTCGTCGATACATCCAGAGCAAACCATATCCCTTACACTGGGATCAAGAGTACAAACTCGCTAACCATTGAGCAATAAGCTTGTTGTTTCACTGAGCAATGGGCTTGCTGTGAGGTTGAGTAACGAGCTTGCTGTGGGACTAAGCAATGAGCTTGCTGTCTCGCTGAGCAATAGGCTTGCTGTGAGGCTGAGCAACAAGCTTGCTACCTCACTAAGCAACGATCTTGCTACCTCACTGAGCAACAAGATTGCTACGAAACTGAGCAACGAGCTTGCTGTGGTATGAACGTGTGACCTCACTTAGCGACGAGTCATCACCTTACTACTGAAGAAGATGATCTGAGGGTGAGACGGCCCCAGAGCCTACCTCAGCAGTATACTCAAATCAGATAATGGGTAACAAGCCCCACCTCGCAGCAAAAATATCAAAACAAACTCATTACAATTCTCATGCAACACACATATCCGTGGCCAACATATGGCCAGAAAATCATAGCTCTCGCAACAAGCCCTCATCAGTCGCAACTCGCATGTAACCTGGTTCTCACTCGCTGAAGGCAGTTAAATGAAAATAGAAAGCCATAATGCACAGTCAATTGGCCAAAGAAACATTTCATTAATCATCAAAAATGTACAAGCAGCGATGCGCGAAGCATCCATACAGCTTTCAGAAGCTACGCAGAATAGCTTACACATCAAAGAGCCTCAAAAAGACAAGATTACATCAGATGAAGAAGAAATACAGAAACAAAGGTAAGAAGCCTGCAAGTCTAATGCAACCATTCCAGCTAGAAAGCAATGAGCCAGCTAAACCAGGAGACAAACTCCCACCAGCAAGAAGACTAACAATTCCCTTCCTGCGGTCTTCCCAGACTCGGTCAGCAGTTCCTCCTAAAGCAAACCCAGTACAGCTCAAAAGGGGCCAAGAGTCCCGACAGCTATGCTGGATTCTATGGAAGGGACCCAGGGAAGATAGTCCAAGATCAACACAAGACTTCCCAGGAGCCCGCCAGATGGATCCTGCGATGAAGCCACATGTAATAGGCTATCCATGTCTCCCAACATTCTGCAATAGACCATCCCTGTCTCAGTAAGTTTCATTGGAAGCTAAGACACTGAAAATGCAGGGGGTTCATCAGCTTCTTCCATCGAACTTCTCTAAGGCAAACAAAGAAGTCCCTCAGGATATAAAAAGACCAGCTCAGCCTATCGAAGAATGCAGTAGACATCTGGTTGATCTCCATCCTACAGCCCAAAACTAGTGGCAATGCCACGCCAACGGCCAAAAATGGCAAACAGAAGAAAGCATGGCCTAAAGCAGAATGAAAAGACACCTGAAACAATGCTCTGGTCAAGCAAGGACTTTGACTGGGGATACAGACAAAGCCATGAAAAACTTGCAACTTCGATCCGCAAAGCAAACTGAGAGTTGGGGGGCTTATGTTATAGGCAAAAAATGGTCTCAAGAGAATGCGACAGACTCGAGCCCGACAGAGGCCAAATCTCTCAACTCGCCAAGGATGCCCCGCGAGTTCCACCTCGATTACCACTAGAAAGTGACACAATGAGGTTGACCAGCTCACTAAGTAGTCGACCATTCTACTTAAGCTCGCTACCCCGCCACAGCAGCACCGAGCTCGCTACAGTGACCTTCCATGGTGACCTCGAGCTAGGGACCCCCAGTTCGGGGTGATAGACACCTCGCACAGTAAAGCAATACTAAGCAGCAGACACAAACAAATACAAGTCCACTACCGACAAGAAGGGCCCACCCTACAGAGAGAAGCCTATAGCAGTTGAAATTGTATGAGTCTGACTATCTTTTCTATTTATTTCTTAATGTAATACAACTGTAGCTTTTAATTAATTCATGTAACTCTTCCTTCCTCTATAAATAGGATTGCATTGTTAGAATGGAAGAAGGAAGCCAGAATCTTGTATGCTAAAACTCTATAAAAATACCTTCTCAAGAATCAATAAACGCTCTGCCATAGACGTAGGGTCTGGTACCGCCCGAATTTAACCGAACCACGTTAAAAACACTGCATCACTCTTCTTCTTATTCCTCTCCCTCCGTCTCCTCACTCTTCGAAAGCAGCCTTGGATCCTTGAACTCACTTCTCGTTGGCTGGAATCTGGGACCCTCTGTATGAATCAAATTTCGATCTCAACATCGGCTAAGCCATTTACAAGTTTGGAGAGATAAGATGTATGTATCAAAGTAATAATTTTTCAAAAGTTTCTATAAGTCAATTTGTACTGCATAATCGGTGTGACTTCGATTTATGTTTTCAAAAAGCTCATTTATACATTGAAATTGCATCGATTTATCATACAGAGAACTGTTTTATAAAAAAATTGATTTTCTTCAAATTATTTTTCTCTTCATCTCATTTTTTTGATTTAAAAGATATGGATCAAATATTACATAAGTTTATTTACAATATAGTCCTAAATAAAATCAAAAATAAATTTCTAAAAAATCTTCTTGCATCAAAGTCTTGTATATAACTTGATGTCCTTAAAAAAAATATCACCTGAAATGAAAAAGGCATCAGTAATAAATAATAACAGTATATCAAATAATAATAAAACAAATATATTTTTCATTATTAAATAGAAAAGACTAAAATTTGTTTTTCAACATTAAAACCAATGTGTAACTTAGAGTATTCTGGTCTAGCAATCTCTAAGGCTAACAATCTCTCCCTTTTTTATGTTGACAAATAATTTTAGATTCATAAAAAATCAAAAACAAATTTCAAATATGTTTCAACATCAAATAATAATATTCAACAAATATGGATCAAGATAAAATCTAAAATTTATGAAAAT
>JANHAO010010564.1:0-17585 GCA_026873985.1 Saraca asoca
GTGTTGAATTTGTGCTCTAAAACTTGGATTAGCATAGGAATATGTATGATTCAATTTAAGGGTTTTAAACATGTTGAAATTGGAATGTTTGCATGTGCTGAATTGAAATCTGGTTTAAAGGGGAATTTATTACAGTGTCACTATAACAACTAGGAAGAAATTACATGTTAAAGGAATTCATCAATCTTAACTATCCAATTCACTTTTCAATCCACCCTTCTAGGGAATTTAGTGTCTCATTTCTTGCACATTTCAATAGTAAAATTCAGTTTGTCATTTTAATTCATTAGTCATTTTAGATAGTTCAACAAATCATTATTTGTTCTATTGAAGTTTTACATTAAAGTTACATGAATTTCAATCCCTGTGGAGACGATACTCACTCACTCTATATTACACTATTGACTGCATGCACTTGCGTAATTTGAGTGACCAAACTCATCATAAACAAAATTCACTTAACACCCGGCTGTTTGAGTGGTGGAAAGATACTGAATGGTTAGAGGAAGTAAGGAAAGAAAGAAACACGCTAAGATTTAACGTGGTTCAGCCAAATTCAGACGGTACTGGATCTTATGTTCATGAAGATATTTTATTAATTTGAAAAGTATTTCTTTACAAAGCTCTGGCTATAGTTTCCAGCAGAGTTTCTGCTAGTCTCCTATCTCTCTCTCTTTTACAAGAGTTCCAGCTTCCCATTTATAGAAACATGGAAGGGTACAAATGGAATTAAATTAACTATACATTTGTTACATCAAACAATAAATATAAAAGACAATCAAAAGTACAGTAAGTAAAGTACAAAAAGTAGACTTCTGTAAGCTACCAATCAGTTTGCGTGAAATGCATTCTGCAGGTGGGACCCTTTGGCCATGTTTTATAGAGTGGCAGTACAAATTGCTGGTTAGCTATATGCTTAATCTTAGTAGGTTTTGAGCTAGGTAGTCCTTGTTCTAGCGAGCTGGAGCATGTCTACTGGGGCTGCTATTGGTTCATGACCTCGAGCTCGTCCAGCAAGCTCTAATCCTTCAATGAGCTAGAGGTCCTCACGTAGTGACCTCACAGTATGGTGAGCTTGTCCATTTTGCTAGTCTTAGGCTTCCACTGGCCCACTTTATAGTGCTAGACTTTCCTCATAACACTAGCCCCTTAACTTTTAGTTCATTTTGTGGGCTAGGATTTGTAATTCTACTGATACGATTTTTCTTCATGAATTACCGTGTAGTCAAAGTCTTTGGTCAGCCTATCTTTCCATTTGATCGAGGCCATACCTTGTGCTTCACATGTCTTATTTGCAAGAATAAGTCTGTCTTGTTTTGCCTGAAGCATTGATGAGAGTGGTTGGAAATAAATTTCTAGATTCTTTGGTGAAAGTAATCCAACCCATTATTTAAAACATGAGAGGCTTCTTCTTCAGCCAGTAAGCTGCACTGATGAGAGCTTTAGACAAGCCTTCTAAACCTTCAGAAACTTGTTTTCCCAAAGATACATATATGGTTTGCTGCATAGAAAACCTTCTTAGGAAGTCCTTCCTCCTTGATCATGAGGAGAGATCTTTCAAAGATCTCAGATTATTTCCTAATGACTTTGCCTTGGGATTTTGTCTTGCCAGCCAGGCTCCTATCCGCTTCTTAAGTTTCTCTCTTTGTGAGTCAGGAAAAGAGCCGTTGGCTGGGGAGAGTTTTGAGAAGAAGAAGATTAAGGAGCAATAATGCTTGTTTTCTTTCCGGTTGATGGAAGTCCTTCTCCTGAGGACTTTTATTCTCTTTAGTCTTCTTGCTAGCTTGTATTTCAACTTTTTTTCAATTTGTATTTTGAGTTTTCTAATATAATTTTACCTAGTTGAGGCTTTCTAATGAATGAAATTCTCTTTATCCTGCTTGTATCTTAACGAATAGATATTCTATGTACCAACAAAAATAATATGTGTTCCACCCGAACATCATAATAAAATGAAATACTTGAATAACCAATCGGCTAAACTTCTCAATAAACAATGAGTCTGGAAAACATAAGTTATGTCCAAGAATAGTCGTGTGCAAATTTCAAGCATTAGGTCACATGAGAGTTGCAAGCTTGAGGTTGCACGAGAGTTACGGACTTGAGGTCGCATGTGAGCTATGAACTGAAGGTCACATGTGAGCTATGAATCTTAAGGTCGCATATGAGCTGTGAACTTGAGGTCGCATGTGAGCTGTGAACTTGAGGTTACATGTGAGTTACGAACTTGAGGTCGCATGTGAGCTATGAACTTGAGGTCACATGTGAGTCGCGAACTTGAGATTTCTGCGTGGCGACCTCGTGGTTTGGCGAGCTTTGTTCATCTTGCTACTTCTTGGGCCCCTCCGGCTCACTTCGTAATGTTGAACTTCCCTTGCAATATTAGCCCCTCAACCCTCAGTTCGCTTTGCGGATCGGGAGGCGCAATTCTTTCCAAAAGGGTATTCTTCCACAATCAAAGTCTTTAGCGTTAGTCTGTTGTGTAGTCACTTCAAACTTCAAATCTTTCCACTTAGACTGAGCCAGACCATACTTCTTTTTGAGCATGACTTTTAGCCGTTGATATGTCAGCACTATTCCCTTTTGGACCATCCAATCTGAGACATTCAATGTCCCTTAGGTCTTTTACTGAACCCAGACCAATTTATACAGACTGAGATGCCCTTCTTGCTTCTTCGTAGGGGGGTTGATGGGAGCTTTAGATAAGCTTTTCATGTTCCTGATAGTTTAGCTTCCAATAAAGAGTTTTGAGGCGTGAATGGCCTATTGTAAAGGACCCCAAGGTGACAATAGCCTACTAGATGCGACTCCTATGGATAACTCTTTATCTTGGCCATGGGGGAGTCTTATACAGGTCTTGGATTACTTCCTCATAGTTTTGTTGGGAGTTGTAGCCTTGCCAGCCAGCCTTCTGATGCTCTTTTGAATTGCTTTGGGTCTGGGTTAGAAGGAATCGCTGGTTAAGGAGGAACATAAGCAGGAGCAGTTGGGCTTGTTGATCTTTTTGCTGGTGGGAATTTGTCTCCCAATAGCTGGCTTTCTGCTTTCAACAATAGCTCTAGGCCTTTTATTTTTGTTTATATATTTCTCTCCTTCTAATGTAAATTTACCTCGTCAGATGAGTCCTTTTTAATGGATGAGCTTTTCTTTGCTGTATTGCAATCTTCGAATTTATTTCTTCTATAAGAAATAGTTGAATGAGATGCTTAAATGACCAATTGGCCATTTTTAATTAATTAAACTTGGCATCTAAGTGCCTTCAAAATCAATATACGATAGGCAGGTCGCATGTGAGTTGCACCTGAAAGAGAGAGAGATATCACATGTGAGCTACGATCATTTAGTCACATGAGAGCTGCTTTCTATGGCAATTTTATCGCCTAACTCTTATTCTAACATCTTTGTGTCTTGTCGAGCTTATAGCCTATCGCTAAACTTTTTATAATGCAAGCTCATGGCTCTTCGTTAAACTTGAGCATTTAATAGCACCTCTATACCTTAGCGAGCTCTTGGCTGTGCTGGATTATGAATGTTTAATACTGCCTCCGCACCTCAGCAAGCTCTTGGCTGCACAGGATTGTGAGTGTTTAATAGTGCCTTCACATCTCAGCGAGCTTTTGACTACGCTGGATTGTGAGTATTTAATAGTACTTCCACACCTTAATGAGCTCTTAGTTATGCTTGATTGTGAGTGTTTAATAGTGCCTTCACACCTCAGCGAGCTCTTGGCTGCACTAGATTGAGAGTATTTAATAGTGCCTCTGCACTTGAACGAGTTCTTGGCTATGTTGGATTGTGAGTGTTTAATAATGCTTCCACACCTCAGTGAGCTCCTGTTTGTGCCGGATTATGAGTGTTTAATAGTGCTTTCGCACCTCAGTGAGCTCTTGGTTACACTAGATTGCGAGTATTTAATAGTGCTTCCGCACCTTAGTAAGCTCTTAGCTGTGCTTGATTGTGAGTATTTAATAGTGCCTCTGCACCTCAGTGAGCTCTTGGCTACGCTGGATTGTGAGTGTTTAATAAAGCCTCCGCACCTCAGTGAGCTCTTGGCTACACCAGATTATGAGTGTTTAATAGTACCTCCACACCTCAACAAGCTTTTGGCTGCACTGGATTATGCCATCAGTAGAGAATAGCTTTCCTTTTTGAGGTAACATTTATCTGGAGATAATTTTAGACAAAAATCTAGAACACTTTCATTAACTTCAATATGATATTACAAGATCAGTATATAATTCTAATAGATGGTTATTACTCTTAATCAGTGATTCATTGAGTCTGTTGAGCTTGCCGTTCTAACGGCCTCACCACATAATCCTACAAGTGACCTCTTTTGATGAGATCTTCTATGGCATTCTTTAATACCTAACATTCCGAAGTATTGTGCCCATCCTCATTGTGGTAGGCGCAAAATATATTTCTATTGCCCTTGAACTTTCCAGGAGTCGAAAGGGGCTTGGGCTTCCTAAAATTTTTCCTATCTCATTCTACCGCAAAAATCTTGTCTTGCGTATCGAATAGAACACTATAGCTTTCATAGCGACTATGAGGCTGAGGTCGCTCAGTCCACGCCTTCTTTGTTGGCCGCCCACTGGGGCCATAATTTTGGCTTTCTTTACTCCTCTTTTTGCTCTGAGGAGCACTAGACATTTCATCCTTATGCTTGAGTTCTTCTATGCTAAAGACTTTTATATAATTTTCCATCCTTGCGAAGTTCTGTTGAGATTTCTGTTAGGATGCCTTCCTCTGATGGATTCTCCAAAAGGTTGGCTTTGTGCCTGAACCTGGCTATATAATCTTTCAGTGATTTGTTCTTGAGCTGAAAGATCATTGCGAGATGGCAGGGGGCATGACTTGCCTCTTCAAAGCCTGGTATTGGTGAATAAATTTCTTTTGGCATTCTTCTCAGCTATTGACACTATGAGTTGGGAGGCTTCTGAACCATGTTCAAGGTATGCCTCCCAATGTGGCTAGGAAGACACAACATTTTATTGAAGGATCAATTGTTTGGAGATCCATCTGAATGTTAAATGCATCCAAATGGTTGCAAAGATCACTATTTCCATCATACAGTGGAATTACGGGCACTTTAAGTTTATGTGAGAGAGGTTGCATTTTGATTTCCATAGAGAATGGTAAGCTTTCCTCGTAATGAGGTTGGCCATTTTGAGTTCAGGGGCACTCCTCCAACTGTTTTAGCTTTTGGAAGAACCTTCTTCATCATTGGGTCTTGCATTTCAGACCGCGGACCAGAACTTTCAGCTTGTTGCGAGCCCCCAGATCGTTGATCATCACGATCTTCGTGGGTTTCCTTCTAGGCTCATTTGTGTAGATATTGAAGCTGCGCAATGATTTCCTTTTGTTTTTGGGCACCTTGAGCTTGTGCCTGTGCCAACACTCTCATAGTTTCAGTAAACTCTTTTATCGTATTCTTAAGCACTTGTTGGGACCGGTGGTGTGCCGTAGGGGCTAAGCCATTGCTGGCTCGAGTGGTAAAAGAACTTGTCATATGCCCTTCCAGTTGATTATTAACAACGCCAGACTTTCTGACAGCTTTCCCTCTAGCCATAGTAATTGCACGGAAAATCAAGTTTAGAAGATAGAAAACAACCAGAAAACAGATGAAACCCACCGGGTGTGCCGAAGTGTTAACGGTAGATTTTGCTTATACCTAAATTTGGCCAACAAAAAGGGTTCTTTCAAGAACCAAACTGTTTCCCAGTTGTTTGAGCAGTGGAAAGATACTTAATGGTTAAAGGAAGTAAGGAAAGAAAGAAACACACCAAAGTTTAACGTGGTTCGGCCAAATCCAGGTAGTACCGGACCTTACGTCCATAGAGATATTTTATTAATCTGAAGAGTATTTCTTTATAGAGCTCTGGTTATAGTTTCTAGCAGAGTTTCTACTAGTCTCCTCTCTCTCTCTCTCTTTTACAATAGTTCCAGCCCCCCATTTATAGAAACATAGAGGGGTATAAAAAGAATTAAATTAACTGTACATTTGTTACATCAAACAATAAATGTAAAAGATAATCTAAAGTACAGTAAGTAAAGTATAGCAAGTAGACTTCTGTAAGCTACCAATCAGTTTGCATGAAATACTTTCTACGAGTGAAGCCCTTTGGCCGTGTTTTGCAAAGTGGCAGTGCAAATTGCTGGTTGGCTATATGCTCAACCTTAGCAGGCTTCTAGCTGAGTAGTCCTCGTTCTAACGAGTTGGTGTTTGTGTGCTGAGACTGTTGCTAATTCTTGGCCTCATCTAGCAAGCTCTAATCCTTTAGCGAGCTGGAATTCCTCGCGTATCGACCTCATGGTATGACGAACTCGTCCATTTTGTTAGTCTTGGGCTTCCACTTGCCCACTTCGTAGTGCCGGACTTTCCTCGTAACATAGTATAAATTTTCAAAAAGTGCTAAATTAGCTGCATATTTTCAATTCGAATTTGGATTCCCACAAAGATTCAACTAGAGAGATAAAAAGTCAAACATACGTATAAGATGCTATTTACATCCGTAAAAGATGTGATTTTGATATCGTTGAATATTTTGTATGTAATTTACCTTCATATAAGATATGATTTTGTTATCTTTATGTATTTTATCATCTGATCTATCAAAATGAATTAACCTAATTCCATAAAATTAATTTAACAAGTAAAAATTATGTGTTAAGTCAAGTTAGACTCCTTTTTGCTTCGAGTTATAAAGTCTCAATCTCAAGATGACATTTATTAGATAGCATAAATAATTTATTATATTTTAAATATTAATTTTACATTACATTAGAGTTGAAATTCAATTTAATTATTATTATTATCATTAACATCATTATTAAATATAATTATGTTTTACTATTATTATCACCTATAAATTTATATCCTTATTGATATTTTTTTATTAAAAATATCTTATTCATATAATTTTTCTTTTTATATTATTATTATTTCAATTTATATACTAAATTATGAATTAGTTTGCTTTAATTCTTGGTTATTTATTTTTTAAACTTATATTGTATATAATTTTGATATAAAATATTGAAATAAAAAATTAGCAGAACTTTATTGGAATTATAATTTTTTATTATTAATATAAATTTTGAATAATATTAATATTAAAATAATAAACCTACTTGCTAGTCTAGACTTTGAAGTCTGGATACTTATGTAACGATGAATCCATATTCCATTAACACTAACATACAGACAAAGCAAAAAGATGTCATCGATTTTGAAATCTGGTTTAATTTCATTTGGATATATTTTTTTACAATAATTAATTATATAATTTTATACTTATTTTTAAGTTTAATAGTAATATTCTTTTAATCTAATTTTATTTCTTAATTTTTTAATTTTGATTTATTAAAATTGAATATAATTATTTATTTTAAAAATTCGTATAATATATGTTGGCAAAATTAATTAACATATAAGCTCATTAAGCATTAAAAATTATTTAATATTATTTTAATATATTTATACATAAAAATTATAATTTCAATTTACATATACACACATTAATCAATTAATTCTTTATTCTTTATTATATATTACTAAGTTAATAGGCTAATCTATTAATTTAATAGAACCAAGTTGACAAACTAATCTAATAACTGGACAAATTAAAACTTATCAGTCTCAAGCTCTTATTGGATTAAATTATTTTGGACTAGTCCTTTACTAGATTGGATTATTATTTTCGTTTTCCATACCAATCTTAATTCTAAATTAAATAAATGCATATTAGTTCTAGGACAACTTATTAAATCCAACCTGTTTTGGCACATCTATAAATCATTATAAAGATTGTGAACCTAATTCTCAAGTGATATTTTGGGCATTGCTAAGATCTAGCATGTTGCCTTGCAGCATCTATTAAAAAATATTAAAACATTTATAATTTGATTATAGAAAAATATTTATATATTTGGATTATGATACATGCCCTTAATTCTATGTAATGACGAGAGGTTAGCACAAATTTTATTTTTTTATGAAAATTAAAAAGTACAATTTTCAATGCATTCAAATCCCATAAAATAGATATATGAACACCAAAGTTTACAATTGATTTCTTCTCATTGAATCTGAGACTATGCAGGATTCACAATGGAACTGACAGTTTTTTTTTTTTTTGGTAAGAGGGTGTAAAAATGAAAGTATAAGATAAGATATAAAAATACCATGATTGTCATTATTTTCACCCAATAAAAACAAGTCAATTGTTAGTTTTATTGTTCATATGTCAATTTTATAAAATTCACGTATGTTAAAAATTATATATATATTTTATATTTTCTAGACCTCTTCATATTAAGTTGATACATATTATAATTAAAATATATAAATATTTCTTTTTAATCAAAACAAAAATATTTATATTTTATTTTTTTGCCCACTACATTACAAAAGGTTGTACCATAGAATTGGCTTATTTAAAATATGCATACTAAGTAGTTATGCAAGTAACCTTATCCTAATTTCCCATTTTGCTTAGCAAGGTTTTTTAACAAGTGCTCAATAAGTTTAAAGTCAAAGTAATACTAATTATATTTGCTCAATTTTATTTATTATATATTTGATAAAATTAGAATAAATAAGTTAGGCAACAACTTTATCGAGTGCAAAATAATTAAATAAAAAAATAGCTTATCTTTTGGGACTTTATGGTTCAAAATAAATTGTTTATTGCTTTCTTTGGACTATTACAAGAACCCCCTTAATAAAGAGCACATGTTACTACAGTAACTCATGTTGAGTTCTTCCCGTAGAAGTCTACTTTACCAATCCTTTCAATCAATTTGAAACTAATTTCCTTGTTGACTTTTTCCTTCTTGTCTCAAATCAACAAACATTCTTGGTGATTCGATTGCCTATGAGGATGCTGATAGTAACCTACACAGAGGGAAAACACTCATAACAACGACAGAAGGTTGGAGGAAGGCATTTTGATACTCAAGTTAGTAAGATATAGGCAAAGAACTTATAATATATATCTTAGGATTTTGGAAACATATCTATTGGGTTAAATAAGGCTGTATAATTAGTGATTATACGGAATAGTGACATGACATGAGGTATAGTACTATTTGTGTGTTTGATAATGGTGGTAGTCCAATAGTAAGAGGTAGTACTATATTACTGTTAGAGCATGTTGAATTATCAATATGGAGGGGACATGGCTAGATGGTTGTTTTAGTGATGCATACAAATGGGACGATGTGACAAGGGTAGTTACATTTAAGGAGGGGTTTTAAGGCATTATATGATGAAGACTGATAACAATAGGTGAGAGTCGGGGTGACGAGGGGATTAGTGAAATTTTGAACAATATCAATTCCTTTTATCCACTACTAAGGATTACTTAATGAAAGTATTCCATCAGCAAAGCTTTCATTTGTTGGTTTTTGCATAACTTTTGCATGTTACTTGCGTGTTGAGTTTCTAAGTTGCATATTGCTGCAATATTGTCAAAATGTCTCATTTTTGTGAATTTGGCTGGTTTGAGAGTAGCTCAAAGTTTGAAGATGGATTTGAAGTTATGGATGATGACATGTAGGAAGAAGATTTTTCTAGAGCATGCAAAGGTCCAATTGTTGAACTTGATGCACTAGCACTAGAGGCATGCATGACTTACTGGTATAATTGCCTTATTGCATACATGCATGATGAAAGAACCTATATAATTGAAAAAATTTAGGCCATTACCACAACTGCATGGAGGTTTTGAGGCACTTGTAGAGTGACAGGGCAAAAAGATAAATTTTATGTGCCATATTTTCAAAATTAGGAGGATAAAGAGTACATACTAGCTAATGGCCCTTAGGCAGCTTAGAGTGCATTACTTGTGGATAGATGGAGGCCAAATATAAGGTTAGGTCATTTGCATGTCACTAAATTTTCCATGTGGGTTCAAGTCTAGGGCTTACCATTGGAATACTGATAGTAGAATTTGCAGAATACATTGGCATTATGATAGGCTCAATTTAGTATGTGGATTGGCCTTTGGGTTATCCAAAGAATTTAAGGTTTCTCAGGCTTAAGATTAGATTAAGTAGTCAGAGTCCTTTGCTAATGGGGTTTATGCTCAAATTAGACAATGTCACATGGATGTGGGTGTAATGCAAGCATGAAAGATTGATTAAGCTTTATTTTGCTTCTAGGAGATTGGTTATCAGAGGGATACTTGTGATTGGACCTATCATTAAAGTACTGTTGTTATTCATAAGCAATTCTTGCATATAAAAAACACTCATCATATAGAAGTGGATGTTGACTTCACTAATTTCCACTTCATTGGGGACACAAGTGATTTTACCAGCCATCATTCTAGAAGAACAACCTTAATCAGATTAAATCTTGAGGATGATGAACTTTGTTACTTTCCTTATGATATTAGAAGGGTAGCAGTTAATGAAAATCCCACATTTTTTTGAATCAGATAAGGATGTTAGCTCTTTCCCATCTTCCTCTAATGGATCTAAAGATAATGATGGTCTTATTTCTTCCACTGATTAGACATAGGATTTGTCCAAGGATGATATGGATGATGTAATAAAGGAGGATATTCCTTCACAAATTGAACTAATGCAATCACAACAGCTGTAAACTTATAGTTTTTTAATATATCCTCAGTGTCTTTCAATTTCCAACAGGATCAAGAATTAAGGTATCAATTGGCTTTGAGAACTGTGACTTGCCAAATGGTCAGCAATGTATAACCAACACTGCATTTATTTCAAATACTGGTGCTAAATCTAGCAGATTTGGCCAAATTAGATAGCAATCAATGGAATTTAATATTGATGTAATACTATCTGGAAGTATTGTGGAAAATCCACCATATGATACTCAATGCCATTTATCAAGTAGGAAGGGGCATTAGGCCTATTCAAAGGGGAATGTAGACTTAGGCTAATCTCAGCTTTCTCAATCAATAGTTGCATAGAACCATGAAGCTATATGTCTAAGCCTTGTCCTTGGTTTAATGACTCCAACCCAATCTGTTGGGTTGGCATCTTGGACTACAACTAATTTGTTCCCCCAAATAGCACAATTAGTACTAAGGTTTGTGACAGATCATTCAATTTTCTTTCCTATACCAATTACAAATGGATGCTTATTTCCTAATCTATTATTCTGGTACTATGCCTTCTAGATGTGGCCATTGATGACACACACTAGTGGAATGATATTTTTAGGCTCCAATTACCAGCAAACAGATTCCTATCACAATAATAATTTAATTCAGCATGCTAGTTCTATAGTTATCTAGGAGATTCCTAATACTGTTGAACTATCTAACAAAGAAAATAGGATGATGAAAGACATTTTCTTAAGAAGAGGAAGCTTACGCACCAAGACTCACCAAGTTCCTCTAAATGTTATCTACATTGTTTATCTTATGGCAATGGTTCTCAATCACTGGCTCAGGTGTTAAAGGAAATCATTAAGGAACTTATACATAGATTTGGCAAACTTCAATTGAGGCTACAGCAAGCAATCCCAGAACAGCTTCATTGAGGAATGGGTTGTTCCTCAATAGTTCGTAGATGCAAGCAGCTTTGTCAGAAATTCATGCCCGAATTTCTAGTGTTGTCTAAGACCCTTCAACCATTGGATAGGATGCAAGCTTTAATGCTTAAATTGGGTTTTCAAGAATCAATTGGCTTAGATGCTATGGGCCATAATGAAGGTGTTGTTATGGCTTAGAAGAGTGGTGCTAGTGTCTTTCTTATCAGTATGACTCAGTATTAGATCCAAGTGTTGTGATTTTTTATTTATTTATTATCAAAAATAAATATAAAATGATCGATCCATAAAGAGTCATGAACTTATCTAACTTTCCAAGCAAGGTGTGCTACAATGCATGAAAGACCTTTAATCCCAACGATCTTTTAGAATAGCCCTAAAATAATAGAAATAGCTCTGAAAATGTGCCTAGATCAGCAACTAAATTTACAATATGAAGAGTAAAATAGAAGACTTGTTCACTCCCTTTCTTGCATAATAAAGACCTGAGTATAACCTCTGAATCAAGAGCCAATAAAAAAACTAAGTATGTATTTTTTTTTCGAATTATGATTCACTTCACTTATATAGTAACATTAGTTACAGTATCCAAAAAATATGTCTTTTGGTTGTCCAATGGTTACATACCCAAAAGTCATAACTACAACACTTAATTACATTATTATCCCATAATAATAAATTGTAATTAAGCTTGAAAACTATATATGATGAATCAAGAGTTTTTTCTCTTATTTTTCCTCTCTTCCTCAATGGTTATGAGAGATGAACAAATGTTTAATTTTTAATAATAAGCTCCATAAATTTCTCACTATTGGTGTGCCACCTTATTATTAGTATAAAAAACATAATCACATGTGTAAGAGATTAAAAAGACACACTTTTTCTTCCTCATATATTCAATCACCTAGATGGAAAATAGGACTGAATTATCTTAAGGAATAGATCAAAAGACACATTTTTATCCTTCCTCAATAATTCTACCATAAATGAGAAATAACACATGTTGGAATTTAGAAAGTTTTTTCTTTCTTATTCCATGTAACCATCATGTGGATTGAGATTGTATCATAAGATTTGTTGATCAATAATTAGAGTAGACCAATATGGTTCATAAAGAACATGCCACTTAGCTGTCAATACCTAGTAGCTTCACCAATAACTAAATCCATCAAGTGTAATATTATGCACACTTTTGGATATTTGTGCTCACTAGCTCAAATATTTCAACAACTCCCACTCACACTAAATAAAACTTGTGACCACTTTAATCAAATGAAACAACCTCAACCAGAAATAACAATATTAAACTCATACACTTTTTGCATATTTGCAATGAGGGCATGTGACCTTGGGCACAAAAATGAAACCATCCCACCTTGCAACTGTTAATTATACACGAGACACTTTTCATCAACCCATATCTGACTACATGCCATAAGTAGACGAGATCACAAGATAACCTACAAGTTATCAAGCTATTGATCCTATGAACATTAATCGCGCCTATGATACCCCAAAATCTAGCTGATACACTATCTTTAATCCTTTTATTAAGTAAGAATGCATCTTTAACTTATAAAACATACCAACTAGCATGTTAACTCTTCCTTCAAAATCATATATCACTTGATCTTATTACACAAAGTAATATGGTGCCTTATCAAATACAAATGACAACATCTTTGTATCCATGTGTCATTAGATTTTTCCTTTTGTACCATTATTTAATAATCCAAAACCATGCATTTACCTAATGAAGTTCCTTTAAGCTAAATTGTCATAGCAATCTTGGTCCTCAGTCAAAGTCAATACTCCAATTTCAAGCCATCAAATAATAGATAGTAGTCATTAAAAGTATTAAGTTGACCAAAGCACATCTAATCACAGAGAAAACTCACACACTTAAAGACAAGGATCACTTCAAGTTATTTTCTATTTGGTCATTTATACACATATGATATGCACATGTGCTATGGTATAGCTTCTTGTATAAATGATTTACCGATAAATTGAATTATCATCTCCCACTTAAATCATTCAATATGAGTTTCACCTAAAACTTCCACTTGAGTAAATCAAAAGAAAAACACAATCTCCCACTAGAGAAAAAACAAGTTTTTAGGTGTGTATGTTAGCAAATACCATATAGGACAAGTTAATCAACCTCATGACTAACCTAAATTCATCACATAGAAGAATTCACACTCACTCACATAGGTTAACATGTATTCGTGATCATACATGCTTGGTAAATCTAATATTACATAATATTGAATAAAGAAATAATAATGCTAATTTAGGGTGATTATAAGAAAATCAAGTTGTTAAAAGTTGGAAATTGTAACACCTTTCGAAGTAAGGCATATTTCCTACTAGATGGCATGTCATTGTGACAAGTAAACTATGCTTATTTACTTGAGTAGTCTAATCTCTATTCTTACACAAAAAATAGATTCGAATTATTCATGTGCTAGAATTTATCCATAACCTATGTTTGACATACCATAATTGTTCATTGTGAAGCAAAAACAAGAACATGCAGAAAATGAATGAAGAATATTCATCACATTAACACATAAGCAATACGTTTCTTCAATCAACATGGGTACTAAACAAATGACAATGGAAAGAAAAAAAATATAAATAAGGAACTACAAACTACAGAATCCCATTGCCTAAACATGCTTGGCAAATAGGGCTGATGGAATAGGCTTAGTCAATGGATCTGGCACCATTTGACTAGTAGGCATGTATTATAAATTTACTTCTTTTTTCCTTAATTATGTTTCTTATAAAGTTATACTTAATCCTTATATGCTTGGTCTTTCCTTGATACTTCTTATCCTTTATATAAACTAATGCGGCCATTCTATCATAATGAATAGTGACTGACTTATTAGGAGCCCCAGCTCCTAAATTTTGAAGGAAAGGACCATGCCATAAGGCTTTTTGCATAGTAGCCATCCCAGCTATAAACTTGGCCTTCATTGTGCACAAAGCCATACAAGTATATTTCTATCCCAAGAGATAGCTCCACTATTGAGCATAAAAATATAACTAGATGTAAACTTATACTCATCTCTATCCCTACTCCAATCAACATCAATGTACCCTTGTAACCATAGGTTACCACATTGGTAACATAACTAATAATCCTTAGTACCCATAAGGTATCTAAAGCCTGTTTAACACACTTCCAATGCTATTGGCCTAGATTAGATGAATAATGAGCTAGTAAACCCACTGCTTGGCTAATGTCTGGTCATGTACACAACATGACATGCATCAAAATTTTAATTGCAATAATGTTTGGTCATTTACACAACATGACATACATCAAACTTCCAATCACACTAAGATATGGAATAATTTTCATCTCTTCTTTCTCTTTAGGAGTGCTCAGACACATTGATTCATCAAACTTACAATTATGGGCTAAAGGGGTACTCATTGCCTTAGAATTGTGTATGTTGCATGCTCAAGAATCTTACCAATGTAAGTTTCTTGTGACAACACTAACAATCCCTCAGAATTTTAACTCCAAGGACATAAGCAACCTCACTTAAATCATTCATTTTGAAGTTAGAGGATGACCATTTTTTGATTGTATGCATTAATTCTATGCCACTACTAGCTAACAAAATGTCATCCATATAGAGTGATATTATTGCAAACTTATGCTTTGAATGCACCAAATATACACAATGGTCCTCATCTAGCATCTTGAAACCAAAACTCAAGACTGACTCTTGGAAGTTCAAGTACCATTGTCTTGAAGCCTACTTGAGACCATAAATGGACTTCTTAAGTTTACAAACTTTATTCTCCTGATTCTTTTTAACAAAAACCTCTAGTTGTACCATATAAATTTCCACACTCAAATCACCATTGAGGAAGGTGGTCTTAACAACCATTTGATGCAATTCCAAATCAAGTTTAGCAACAATGGCTAGAATTAACCTATGGAATTAAATTGTACTACAAGTGAGAAGGTATTTTTGTAATCAATCCCCTCTTCTTGAGTGTACCTCTTGGCAACTAAACGTGCCTTCTATCTTTGTATGTTACTATCTATATTTGTCTTTATTTTAAGAACCCATTGGCTCTTGATTGCCTTTTAGGTTTTAGGAAGACCCACTAATTCTCATACTTGATTAGTGTATATTAAACCCAATTCATCACTCATTGCAATTAACCAATTCTCACTATTTAGATGATCAAGAACTTTCTTATAATTACATGGCTCATCATCCAGATATGTGGCCAGGTGAGCCTCATTTTGACTCAAAATCCACCACTTAGGTGGTTTGAATTATTGAGTGGAATGACGAAGAGGAATATGCTTAGTAGGGGTTTACTCACTAGCATCTCCCTCACCATTAAAATTAAAATGCTCTTGCTAAGGTTTGATAACCTTAATGGGTTGAACCAGCTCATGATCAGCTTTATGATCATGTTGAGCAACTGTATCCTTCATAGGTTGATCAAGATCAAGTTCACCACCTTGATCGACCACTGATGGTTGTACTCTACTCCTACTCAGAACAACACCACGTTCACTTGACACAGAATGTCCAAAATCCATAAGTTCATATAGGGTTTGTGACTTATCGACAATCCTTATGGATGGAAACTCATTCTCCAAGAAGGTAGTATCCCTTAACTCAAATTCAACCCTTTTACCCATTTGTCCAAATCAATAAACATATACCCACTGAAGTATTTAAAATAACCAAGAAAAACACATTTCCTCCCATGTGGCCTAAGTTTACCAAACTTATGATTCAGAGTACGGATGTAAGCTGCATAGCCCTAAGGCCAGAGATTAGTCAAAACAGGCTTTCTAACAATCCAAAGCTCATAAGGAGTAGTAGGGACAGATTTAGAAGACACTCTATTGAGAATACAGACTGTTATTAGTAGGGAATCTCCCCAAAAGGAGGGATCCAAGTTAGCCTCTGTCATCATAGTTCGTACCATATCAAGGAGAGTCAAGTTTTTCCTCTCTGTCACTTCATTCTGTTAAGGTGTGCCAAGGATAGTAGACTGTATTTTTATTCCCTTTTCTTCACACAACCTCTTGAATTCATTGGATAAATACTCACCACCCTTATCAGTCCTCAAGGACTTGATAGTTCAGTTTAGTTAGTTCTCTACTAAAGATACATAAGATCTAAAGTGACTTAGCACTTTGCTTTTGTATTACAGAAGGTTGACATGAGTATAATGAGTACAATCATTTGTGAATATCCAAAAATACAAATGACCAAGTCTTGATACCACATTTGAAGGTTCGCATACATCAGAATGAATTAATTGCAATGAATAATCACATTTAACACCTTTTCCAAATGATTTACAAGTAACCGTATCGATGAGACAAAACTCACAAGTTGGGGGTGAGACCTCAAATAATGATTCAAGTAGACCACTTTTGGCTAATATATACATCTTATTTTGGTCAATATGTCCCAAGCTTGAATGCTAAACAACTTAATCATTTGACTTTATAATAAGACAATCACTTAAAGAACTACTACCATTAGCAATAATATCTAATACAAAGAAATCATGTTGAAGAAAAGAAGTGCATAACTTGACATTATTATGAGAAATATCGAATACATCATTATGAAAATTCAAACTGAAACCAAAACACATCGAACAAGTTATGGAGATTAAATTTCTCCCTATTTCAGGTACAAATATAATATCCACCAATACTAAATAGTTACCATTAGACAAATGTATTTTGCAAATTCCAATGCCTTCTACTTCCAAACGAGAGTTGTCACCCATTAAAACCTACTTAGTTTTAGCACTAAGCTTTGTGTAGGCCACGAAAAAGTCTCAAACCCAAGCTATGTGGTCTGTTGCTGCTAAATCAACAACCCATGAAAAGTTAGATTCAGTCATTAAAATACATGATGAAATATGTGCATAAGAAGTAGAGAATATTTGTATCTTAGGATTTTTGCACTCCTTAGCAAAATGACCCTTCAAGCCATAATTAAAGCACTTGATTTTTACTTTGTTTTTCTACTTCTTG